>JAIPRL010005269.1:0-33121 GCA_025469235.1 Pemphigus obesinymphae | reverse complement strand
ATTAGTTCGAAATTCACCGCTGTCATCATTTAGCGCTGCAAGTCAAATTGAGTATAAAGAACATTTCAGACCGGGTAAAACAATGATAACAGATCGCCGTTCGGCATCCTGTATATCTTAATTCGTGAGACGGAGTAATAATAATAATAATTAGTAATTACCGCGGCCTATGGTATATTATCGATTTTATTGTCGTCGACGATTTTGTATTTTGTCGCGTATATAATTGATGTTATTGATATTACGCGATCTAATACATATTACATTTTGTATTATGAATAATATGACTGTATATACGACGATCGGGACGTTAATACCTATTATATTATTATTAGTTTATATAGAATCGAGATAATGACGGGAGAGGAGGCTACACTGTACGGGCGGCAGTGTATTTATATTGTCATCGGAGGGGAAAAATGAACAAAACGAAATAATAAACACAATCGTAATTACATATTGAATATATATAATAATATTATTATACAAATATATAATAGCGAGTCGCGCGCAATAAATTATTGTGTGTAATATAACGCGGTCGTAGCTTATGAGAGGTCGTGCGTTAAAATATTTAAACCGCGACGGGGTTTCAGTGACTCGTGCGCGGACGGCGAGCGTGTCCATCGGGCGCGCGCGGTTTTTCACTCGGTCGTGTATCGTTTCTTCCAGCGTAGTAGGTACCTAACCTATCGCGTACACGCGGACATTATATTATAATAATATCGTTATCGTCGCGCGCGCACAAGAAGAGTACCCATAGCAAGTATAAGTTGTCGTGAAAACATCAGTTCGGCCGAGCGATTTCGTTGGCGCGTACATCGTACCTGTCCGGTTAGGTACGGGTGTGATCGATACCCAAATAATATTCGTATACTATATAGTGCCGTGCGAAGAGCAACAAAAAAAAAAAAAAAGAACGCGAAAATCGAAAAAGAATCGCAAAAATCGGAATTTTCGTTTATTTTTTTCGTGAAAAGAAAAAAACCCAATACGAATAATAATATCGTCGTCGTCGTCGTCGTAATACTATCCGTATAATATTATTGTATAGGCGCATTAATCATGACGTTATACGCACAACCTGCGGCAGTCGTTCGCCTACGTCGCACACACTCGATTATATTATTATTTTAAACCGTAAGTAATCGTATACACTATACGTACATCTATATATATATATATATATATAACATTATACCAGTTAAATTTAACCGTATTATTCTATTTGATATGCTTTTTAAAAAAAAAAAAAAAAAAAATGTTTTTTTCCACCGACGTTTCGTGTGTTTATCTCGGCTATATTACTCTGTATAAATATAATATACCTATAATACCTAATACCTGACCCGGATCGTATAATATATACCTATAGATGCCTATTATAGGTATATATAATATATGGTATAAAAATTTCATGACGTATATGGTGTATTTCGTTTTAACGTCGTCGTTGGAAATAAATAAAATCTACATAATAATATGTTCGTGTACGCAATATATCTGTACATTATACAGGATGGGTTTTATGTCATTGCGTATTACTACCCATACGCGGTGTTCTTTCCGTACGTATATGTGCGCAAAACGATAAACGGCAACTTTGGCAAAATTAACAAACGCGCGTTCCATTATTTTTCAAGGGATGATATTTTTGTTCGTGTAAATTTCAAATTTTAAAATACCGGCGTTACAAAATCAACGCTTTTTTTCAAGGAAAAAAAAACAAAATGTAAACTAGGTACCTACTATTTTTTCAATAGTGCTTAATCAACGGTGTAGTAATATAGCCATATCGTAAAGGTGAGAACGAAAAAGTCCCATGTCTGATTTATACATTTTTCAGGAGAGCGTTTTTAAAGTTTGATGATTGATTTTTTTTTTTCATCAGTACATCCTTATTTGAAGATGAAAAAAATATAAATAAATGCTAAAACATCTCATTCATCATAATTATCATTAGATAAATGTAAAAAAGTAACACCGAGTTAATAATCAATCAAAAACCATAACGATATTGAGTTGGAACAAAAGAGTAACGCTTTTTTGTACTCACAAATAATTAATTGGTGCACGATAGAGCTTTTTTGTTCTCAATCGTAATCACAGAATATAATTTCTTGATATAAAATATTGTTGAAGTGATACCAATAGACTATAATGATTATAAAACATATTTCATTGTGGTTAATTCTTGTTTACCCGTAAATTTTACCGTATTAGTGATATCGTGTCCGTGTGATATACATACAATTGTTTTGTTCTGACAAAATTGTGTATTTTTTCACATAGAACTTTTTTGAATTAACTATATATAATCTTTAAAAACAAAAAAGTTCTATCGACTCATACAAAAACTAACAAATGTGGAAGTTTTTACTATATAGAACTATTTCGTTTTTCATATCTTTGTTAATATTGGTCGTAAGACTACCAATGTAAGCTTAAAAGATAGACCATTCGTATAGTATCTATACGAATTATCGGAAAAACGGTTTTTGAAAAATTCAGACATAAAACTTTTTTGTTCTCACCCGACGATATAGGTATCGATAGTACCTACTTATTTAAAAAAAAATATATATATATATATATATTGGTGATCAAATCATAAATTTCGTTTAACTATTTAGGGGGACACAACCCCTCGAAATTTAGTATAAATGGCGTGCTTATATCAATTAATATGCATTATGCTGTATGCTGCATTGTGTTAAATCACTAAACTTTAGTTGGTCGCAGTTAACTAAATAATCAATACAAATCTGACTACCAAATACTTTTTTTAAATGAATACAGTAAATAATGTCATTGAAGAGTTTTAAAAAATTGGAATTTACATAAAAAATAAAGGAACATGTGTTTTTTCGTTTTGTCGAAATCTCCCTATTTTTTCGTTTCATAATTAAAAATACCACGTAAAATTATATAGGTAAGATATATAATATGTAATATAAATAGCAGCAGACCATGCTGTAGGAAAAGTGGTCGTATAATTTTGATTGTAAAATTATATTATAGAACAATTAACGATTATATACGAATAATTATATAGTATCGTTAATTGTTATACTATATTATAGTATATAATATTATAATATATACCTGTATCATAGGATGACGGATTATAATAACAATACAATATATTATTATATTCATACTTTAAAATTAATCGATTAAAAATTGTTTTTCACCTTATGATATATATTTGAATTTTGAGTATAAAAACAGTAGAATTTAAATTCTAATATGTCCTACCGCAGGTTCGATCACGAATCACGATTATTAAAAATGATATTATTTCAATTCATTATTATCATTCAAATTTTAAACAATATTTAACAATGATAAGAAAAACCAATGCGATTTCATCAAATAAAAAAAACACGGCCTTCAAAATAGAAGGTGACTTACCGACGGACATATCAAATCAAACATTATAGTTTTTTCTTGGTGAATATTGACTTGGATAAGATGATTAAAAAACATATTTTGGCTAATCTATGTATGTTTAGTCGATTAATTTTTAAACACACGGAATATTAGGGTACTTACTAGATATTAGTATTATAACCTATTAGTTAGATAGTCGATATGTTATTGAAATACAAAAATATGTGAACAAACTTAAATTATGAATAATATTTTGACGGGAAATTTTTTTATATTCCAATTTAAATTTTAAATATTTTCTTGTCACATCATATTTAATATAATATCTGCTAAACATACGTATATATATATATATATATATCTATATATAAACAAATATACAAAGTACAATTTTATGTGTAGTGAGTGTGATATCAGAAAATCGAAATTTTTAGAATGGGTATAGCCCTGCAATAGGATATTATTGCTAATGTCTTTGATTTGCTGCAGAATATAATATTATTAGACAACATTTTTCTCATATAACGGTCTGAATATTCTATCCAAACAGATAATTTACAAAGATCAACCACACAAAATGTGATAATATGTACAAATATACGTAAAAAAAAAAGAGAAACTAGAATTAATCTCGTTTCATTTAGAATAATCTAAATCGTACACATTTTTTATCAGATTTAAAATACATTATACCTACTTTCATTATATAAATTAATTCTCTATTAATATAACTGCACATGTAAAATAAATATCATGTGGCCTCTTAAAAGCACTTATCATTATAGGACAATTATATAAATGCCTATATGTGGGAGAGGGGTATAATTTTTTTTTCAATTTAGTACTCATAAGTCGAAATAAAATTTAATTAAAAATATATAATAATAATTATTATAATATAATTAGTGGGTACTAATATAGGATCACCATGCTTCTCGTTCTTTGCGAGATTGTTCCGTTTTTGGAAGTGGGGTCCCGTTATTATTCCATTTTTTGTTATCTACTGTTTTTTCAATCGATTTATAAAAATTTTGGCAAAAAATTGACGAACGACTTTTTTTTTTTGCATATTTACTATTTATAATCCAATTTATGAAAATTTTGGTAAAAAATTATTACGATTCTGTTTTTTTTTAATAGTTGTCTCGTTTGTACATTTTAAAATGTGGTCACCCTATACAATGTATTTATATAATAATAATAATAACAATAATAATATATATATATATACTTATATAATACCTATACAACTACACTATATATTAATTGAAAATTCTAAATTAATTACAATATTATATAAAATAATTGTAACTGACTGCTGCAGTGATTTCTATCAATTCTTATTACGTGGTAAAATTATAATTATTTATTTCGAACGATGACGTTTTATAGCATTTTATACGAACAATTTTCAATTTTAAATTACGAATTAGTCGTATGTTTTTTGGTCACCAAATTAATATTTGAAATATAATTGTATTAAAATAACAATTATCAAATGAAATTAAAATTAGAATTTCGAATGTAACTTGTATTTTCCATCATGCAGTATTAAGATTAAATTTTCTATAAACATCAACAGTGCGTATAGGTTTATATAATGATATAACGACTAATATTTGTCATCGTAATAATTAATTGATGCGATTATTTTTAAACAGTGTATTGACGTAATAAAAATATTATTTTTTAAATATAAAAATTGATTAGTATATATATATATATATATATATATACAATTACAATTTACAAACGATTCCCTGTATCAATACAATTAAAAAATTATATTGAATAATGTCTGTAAAGTAATATATATTGATGAATCACAATACGACGTGTTAACATATAATACATTCATAAATATTGAAAACGTAATATTATATTGCAGTACAAGTACTACCTACCTATTTTATAGTTAAATAGTTAGTGATAGTAAAATGTTTTCAAACTGTGAAATCGAATAAAATCAATCATTTGCAAACTTGCAGCACGCATATAGTTAAATAAAAAACAAAAACACATTTAATATTTATAAATTGAATTGTACGATATTTAATAGTTTTGAGTATTAAAAGTAAGACTATATGTATATATAAATTGCTCGAATTGGAGGGATGCGCAGGAAGACGGAGCTCCTCTACTATTTTATAATATTTTGAGAGTATCCTTACTATTTATTTTCTACAGTATACGAGTCATATAGTTTGAGGGAACACTCATTTATTGAAAGCCCGAGAGTACTCCATCTTCTATTTTTCCAATTCGAGCACTGTATTATATATATATATATATAAATATATATAAACATATAATCGAAGAAATTTTAAGATAAAAAAATCTAGCCATATGCCTACGTGTAGGGGGTGAAATTACTTTACTAAACAGCCAAGGTAGGTAGGTACTAGTGATGGATGATATATTGAATTTGAAAGCAATAATAAACCATTTTTTTTTTTTTAGATAAAACGATTTTGAACGAAACTCGGTGCTTGTAGTCGTGTCTTCCTGACTTGGCGAATTCTGATTCGCCTATTCCCAATTGGTTGTAATATTATAGACATGGTCATAGAAATAGTTTTAGATTTTAAGCGTGGCGAGAAATTTAATGTATTTTTTATATACTCTTTCGGGTAGATTAAGTAAAGTATTAAGAATATTTGGTTAAACAGGTTTTCGATAGAAAATTTTTACGAGGTGGTACCTACTCAATACAGATAATTTTTCTCAGTAGTTTTCTTAAGTGGATAGGAAAACTTGAAAAGTACCCCAATTATTTACTATAGCAGTACCTATAGTACTATATATTCATATCAACTACGTGGTTTAAACATTAACAATTTCAATATTTGATTTTTTTTTTTTTATGCATGTGTTCAGTTTTTTGGTAGGAGTCGAATGGAATTTTCATGTAAAAATCTTTCTAATAGAAAATTTATTGTAGTTAGGTATGATATTTTAAAAAGGTAAATTTTCGATTTTTTCAACAGTTACAAGTGTAAAGAATAACTGCCGAAAATTGCGGAAAATTGTAGTAGTAATTGGAAAATAACATTACACCGAGTTTCACTCAAAATTTTTTTATCAAATATAATTATAATGAAAATCAATGACAGTTGATTTTAAATTAATTACATCCACCAATTTCCCATCTATCGAGTGAACTACTTCCACCTTCTACTGATTGGCTTTCTTTTTATAAAAACAAACAAAAAATACGAATTTTTATATTTTAATATATAATTTTTATATAGATAGATGTAAAAATATTTCAGTTTAAAAATACCATAACTATACTGTAGTTATTGTGACAATATAAAATATAAAAAATCCAATTTTTTTTGTCGGCGAGTTGAGTTTGGTGAGTCGGGTATGTACTCGTATTATAATTTATACGACAAAAAAAAATTTGAAAAAATAGATTTGTAAACAATTTTTGAATAATGAATGATGTATAGGTATATAATAATTAAACACGTACCCTGTGAACATTTCAAATTTATACACCAAATTTTTTTCCAGAATTACGAAAAAAAACACCCGTTCATTTTGCTTTTTCGATTTAGTTTTTTCTTATACGTTTATCGAAAAAATTTACCTCCCTAAGGTATAATAAGGAAGAAAGGCCTGAATGTAATTATAACTATAAGGAATTAAACTTGATCATAATTTCTATAGAAAACTTGATACACTAATTATAGCAATTTAATCAACTCTTCTAGTCGAAAATTACCATCGTTGTAAACCGAACTCGCGAATATGATAGTAATATTATGCCGTGTCGTCGTTCCTGCCATGAGAATATTTAACTGTTTTATTATTGATATTCATTTAGAAAAATACCCATCGGTGCGTATAACATACAGAGACGCGAGTTCGCGAGGTCATCGTCTCAAAAAAGATGATATTTTATACTTATATAACGTCTATGAAAGTCAACTGAGGTTGCGGTTTTCGAAGTTGTTATTTTATTTTAATATACAGCCTTATGCATTATGTTACTATTACTGTTTTTTTTTCTTGGTCCTCACGAATCGTGACTACATAAGTACTATGGTCTATGGATAATGGGCATTAAAAAAAATCAAGGACATAAGTATGCATTTTACAAACAAACTTCACACACATGATTTGGAATTCAAAGCCAATTCTCGCTTTGTCGCGATTGTAATCTGGAAATATTATTATAATGTCAATCACGGCGGCTTTCACGGTCGTTATACCGACGGATATTGTATGTTCACTTATGCTTATTATAAGCTACGCAGGCTGATAAGAAAAAAAACCACGAGTAGGAAATCATAATGCTGTTACATTATGATTATAACACCACTATATTATGTTATATAAAATAGCATAAACGTTTAATGAAATGTGTAAATCACAATAAACCGATCGATCATATAATTATGCATATAATATTGCAACCATATATGAGTTAATGAGTTAATACCTAGTTATTACCTAGTCTAGAAAGACCTCATAATATTATTATACTACCTAGTATGTTTAAATTATTACGATATTTTTAACGTTATATTATATAATGACTAATAGGCAATAAGAATAACCAATAACTATATTATCCGAGATAAAGTATATATAAGTAACATTATAGTTCTATTGTCAGAGCTAGTGGCAGAGTTTGAAACATTAACTATTTATGCTTCTATTATATACTCGTATATGTATGTATAGCTGAGGGTAAATATTTAATCAACATTACATTTAGATAAAAAAAAAAAAAGTATTGAATATTAAATATATAAGTATATCCGTTTGATTTGTCGCATTCACATTATAATACGTATTTACACCTATTTACACTCGGTTGCACATTCGCATAAACACGCATTTCCATCGGTCCATATCCATCGCTTTGATTCATTACAATTTATACCAAAAATATCCAAGTAGGTACCTATACTTATATAGTCATATATAGATTATAAATAGGTACAATATAATATAGAGTTCGACAGAAAAACCGGTCGATTTTAACTTTTGAACCAGAAATAACTCTGTATTATTTTACGCTCCGAAATGATTTTATTAGCAGGTAACATAGAAGAATTATACCATTTTCTAATTCATTCGATGTGAACGAAAAATCACGTCGCCCAAGTGACCGCCATTTATCTAAAAGTATTCCTTTAGGCGATTCCCGAAATGATACATGGCATGCCAAAATAGCATTTACCAACTACCTGGTTTCATTTCCTCAGTAGACTGTGAATTTTAAATTTAAATCTTTCCTTTCATATATGGGTATCCAAAGGAAATAATCACAAACAAATATAGGTATCTGATGTAGGCCATGAAATATCACTACCGCGAGAATAAATAATCCTCTTTGAATAAATGGCGGTGATGTGACGGTTTTGAAACAAAAATATCTCAGTAATTATCTTATGCCAGTATCCAAAATTGTGTTTGGTACGAAAAGTTTAATGTGTATTACGAAATGAACAAGTGTATTTATCAACTAAGCCAATTACACATTTATACATATTAAAATGTTGATGAGAAATATAAAAAAGGCCATTCAAAGAAAACCATGGTTTAAATGTGTAATACGAAATCAGAATATTTTGGGGGCTTGTCTTATACTTTAAAAAGTGTTTATTTCGACATAGAAGAATAAAAGTAATTATTTAATAACAGGAGCAAACGCAAGGGGGGTTTTGGGGGTTGAAATTCCCTCAAAAATTCAAGAAAATAAGAAAATAGACAACCCGACTTGAAAAATTTCCTGCGAGATAAAAAAACTAAACCAAAACTAAGTAGGAATAATGTTATTTACGAATTGAGATGGTATATTGTATATATATATGTAAATATAACATACCCAATGAATGATATAAATATGTAAAATACAGATTAGGTACATGGTCGTCTATATATTTTTAATTTTCAATTAAGGTTTTTTAGGTGGGTATTAACTAGGTATATTATTATAAAATTATGGAATAGCAAAAATTGATTACAAAATCACTCAAAAGTCAAAACTATAAAAAAGTAGTCAAAAATTACCATATAATAATAATGTACCAAAAATAACACACCACACACACATAATATATATATATATATGTTATAATAACAATTATAATCAAATTTCTGTTACATAATAATATAATATAGGCAATAATTTCATCTATATATTATCATTTTAAATGGATAGTGTTATTTAATTTATAACAAATAATATAACTAGGTACTTATAAGTATGTATACATATTACATAATTTAATATATTCTTCCGATTAATAATAAGCACCTACATATATTTTTATACCTAAGTATAACATTCAAACATAAATACAAATATACCTATTATAGCTGCAGCAGCCTATAGTAAAGATACATTTTAAAATTTTGAAAATTATTTTGTCCGTCTTTAGCAGTTTATAAAATATATACCCAATAATAAATAATATATAGTTTGATTCTATATTATTAATTTATAAAAATATAGATTAAAGCATTTTCAGAACCCCCCCCCCCAAAAAAAAAAAAAAAAATTTTCCTACGTGAACTCCTGTAATTAAAAATAAGTAAATAAATAAAAAATAAAATATCATATTATCGTTCAAGTAGTCACCGTTTAACCAGAGAGTTATTTTTTCTTGTGGCAACTGCAGACAATATATTTTCATCATGACCTATATGTATATATTCTATTCAGCATTTTCTCAAATGTATTGGTTTTTGATCATTTCCTTCAAAGATATTTCAAAAGATGGGCTTACATTCACAATCGACTATACCAATATGTATTAAAGTCAAAAAGACACTAACCCTATCGGCTATCATATTATAGATAATAATATATCGACTATCAGCAACCAGCATAATACCTAATACATACAATGTCGATAGATAATATTAGAACTAGACAACATAAATAAATGGCAACTATTTGGACAACGTAATTTTTCATTCACATTCAGTAAATTATTGAAAAATGGCATTTATTCATCTATGTTGTGATAGTAATAAAAAAAATCTTGAACAAAAAATTACTGAGTTATTTATGTTTCAAAACCATCAAGTTTTTCTGTCGGACTCTATATAATATAATATATATATTATGTATGCACATTGCACATGTATTGTTTTTTTTATATTTTATCCATTGTTAAACTATTGCATTATATTTTATGAATTTTTTACTGTACTGTTCTTTTTGAGTCAAGAGGGAACTATAGCTTCTTAGCCCCCTCCTCTGCTTATACACCACTATAGTTTATTTATTAAATACTACGAACAATGTCCAATTAACAATAGAGTATAGTATAACATAGTAAAATATTTGTTACTCTATTTTTTTCATAATCATAATTTAACAAGTTAACATAGATACAAAATAACGTAACGTAACATAGGTATATACTAATACGATTAAACAAAATAAAACATTTAATTAAATAGAATTGCATTAGTTGAAGGTTAAGCTATTTCCAGTAGACATTAAAATATTTATAGGAGAGCAAAACGAATAATTTTTAATTTGATGAGGAACATAAAATATAAAATTACGTATACTATAATGTGGGTTGACTTTAAAATTAATTAGACTAAGTATGAAAGAGTCTTCAATGTTATTATTAAGTAAATTAATAAGAAATGAGGCATAAGAGTAATGTCTCCTTTTTCTTTAAGATTGTAAATTTAGATAATTTAGAATATCGTAACCAAATTGGGATGTCTTTGGTGTTTTAGATTTAAAGCAAATAATAAATCAGAGAACTTTGGTTTTAGATTTCTTCGATTTTATTACTATATCCTATATTATTATTTTCTCAGATTAATGAGGTATATTCCAGCTGTGATCGGATGAGAGAGATAATATGTAGGTACTCGAATATTGTATAAGTGTTTTAAAGTTATAAGATTTTTGAAATTAGTTGCGTTTAATCATATCAAATATAGAAAGAGCTGTTAACTGTTAAGATGTGTAAATTAAATACAAGTTTAGAATCAAACAATGTTCCAAGATTTGTAACTAAAGAGGAACGCAGATGGATTAGTGTTTTTCAAACAATAGTTATAACTTATAAGTAATGGGATTACGTTTTTTGGAAAAAGTAATAATTTTACATTTATCTATATATTTTAAAGAGAGACCACTTATGATGCACTAATCATTGAAATTATTTAAGTATTTTTGTAATAGTAGAGTATCTTCGGAAGTTTTAGCGGATTTAAAGATTTTTGCGTCATCGGCAAATATTACAATTTCAGAACATTTTCATTGGTAAATATATTAAATATTGAATTAGAAACAAAATATTTGTATTTTACGTATTAGACTTTCTGAGTTTAAAATTAATTTAGCTAGGATAAAAGAGGATCAGCAAATCAAATTTTTTTAGTTTGAGGATTAATAACCGATGATTGACTCTATCGAACGCTTTCTCGAAGTCTGTGTAAAATAACATCCATTTGTTGTCCGATAGAGAAGGAATTTAGTATACTTATATTATTTAAAGGCAATTAGATTTGTAACGGTAGATTTTTTATTATGGAAACCATGTTGTTGAGGAACTATGCGATATTTTTTAATAAAGGAGTAAGGTTAGAATTTAGTAATTTAACTAGTAATAATTTTGTAACGTCACATAACGTGATATAGGTATTAATGTAACCTTGAATTGGAGAACAGCTGATCAATTGTGAACTCAGAAGTTGAATATTGTAAAATTATGGATAAAACTGATACCTAGTAAAATGAACTATGAAGACGCGATTTTCGGGCAAGTTTATACAATAGGGCGTAATTTTAACACTTTTCTCCGGGCGTCAAAAATTCTAGTTCCGCCCCTGCCTATACGGTACTTTGAATTGTATATATAATATTATCTATTTTGAATTTGTACGTTAGATATATGTATAAATATCTATTATTATTTCAATCGATAATAATATTGTCGTTTGCGATTTAATCTTTTGTCTTTCGGTAAAACGTTTTCCGCCAAAATATTACATTGCCGTGTGAAATCAATTGACATAATATTATATCTCTTAATAATTGCTAATTATTATACTTTTGTTGTAAATATTGATTTACATTTTTATTTTTTCACTAGGTTTATTAAGTTTTCTTGATTTTTGTGTGATTTACGGTTTATTTAAATAATGTAATGCAGTTTTTATGAATTATATGTGCAGCAGTGTACAGTACTGTACATAATAAAAAATATTAATTAGGTAATAGATAATTAAGTATATATATCTGTAATAATACTATAGTCTATATATTATTATACTCTGTACATGAAAATGCACGATTTTATTTATTTTTTTATTTTATTTTTTTTTAATGCACAATTCGTGATTTTTCAGTACGATGTATAACGTCTATGCGGAGAACGCTCGCGAGCAAGTGGAGTGATGTCGATCAGCGGCAACACATTGGCCAAGTACTTGGTCATGGTGTCACAAGTGATCGCTTGGTGTACAGTGAGCGTAATGCTGTTGCGGAGGGGTCTGCACCAAGTGCACGCAGTCACGCAGCAATCGCCTTACGGGACCGGGACGATGCCGGGCAACCGGGACGACAATTTGACGACGACCGCGGCCACTGGCGCGGGTCACGAACACGGGGCGCCAAAGTCGTTCGATGACAACGGCATGCCCGCCGTGGTGGCCGGCGTTATAATGATCACGATCGCGGTAATCATGTTGATCATCAGCCCCACGATCATGTTGATGAAAATGATCGAGAGACGAAACAGGAGGATTTTGGAATCGGTAAGCATCGCGCGCGTCGGGAGAACAATCAAAACGAATTTAAATTTTGCTTAAAATAAAATTGAAATTTTCATAGCTTTGGAGATACGCCTAATTTTCCATGTTGAAGAAATAAATTCTCAGAGTCCAAATATTATTTTGTAAAAGTAGTAAATACCCGCATTAATTCAAATTTAACTCAATTTTCCATTTCTAATGTTCTTTGGAAAATTTTAACTTTTAACAAAAATATATCATATATTTTAATGTACAAACTACAATTGAACCAATTTTCTACCGCAAAATAGATAAGTACTTGAAACATTTCAGATTTGTAGCATCATTCTACTAAAAATACCATATAAATAAATATAAATGTAAAACCAATACAATTCTGGCTTCACTCAAAAACTAAAAAAGTCTATTAAGTACCTATTACCATTGATTATATATTAATTATAATCAATGTTAACATGATAATGAAAATTGTAATAATACTTTATTTTAAAACCGACATCACATTATAAAATTTAAAATATTTAATATTGTGCTTACTAAACTATGTTAAAAAAAAATTGCCTCCTTCTCCACCCCCCCCTCCCCCCCAAAAAAATACTAGATGTCGGCTTAATATAGATATACACGAAAGTCTAAGTTTGACAATGCACTAAATAGGGTTTTAATTTCATTCGATAACATAAATTTACTCCCAAAGATTTTCTATTAAAACATGAGACACCTGTATATTATACTTAATATACATGTTTTTTGATAACTATAAGATTGATTAAACGATTTTTTTTATTTCCGTAATGTTTACATATTATTCAGTAAAAGGGATTCTCATTTGATTTTCAAAAAGTTGTTCCCCCTTAAACATTTAAACCTTTCCGAAAGATTTTTTAAAAATACAAATCTTTTAAATTCTGTTATTCAATACTTTATTCTATATAATTATAGTTTATTAGTATAAATACAAATCCTATATTTCACAATAATATTGTTTGTCAACACTTTTTTATTTTTTCTTCTTCTTCAACTTCGCCTTTTCTCACAACTGTTTAAGGTCAGCCACCCTGGTCCTACACTTCCACTTAACTCTATCACCCCCACCTTCCCCATATCACTCGTTATCACATACCCCAAATCTTTTTCGGTCTTCCCCTCTCTCTCTTTCCATCATACATTTCCTTTACTAATCTTTCTGCCTTGGTTTGGTCTCTTCCTTCCTTAATACATGCCCAAGCCATCTCAATCTATTCTCCATAATGTTGTTAACTATCGAAACTACTCTTATATGCTCATTTTTTATTTTGTCCTCTCTAATTACTCCACTCATCCATTTTAATATTCTCATCTCTACTACACTCATTCTCTGTTCTATCTTCTTCCTATCTACTGCCCAACATTCTGTTCCATACACTATTGCAGGTCTCACCACTGTCTTAAAATTTACATTTATACCTAATAGGGATTCTTTTGGGTTCACTTCAAGACCCTATCAAGCTTTCTTTAGATCAATAAATATCATACACAATTTCCTTTTCCTTTCTCTGTACTTCTCTACAATGTGTCTTACACAAAATATTGGATTCATTGTAGATCTTCCAGGCATAAACCCAAATGGATTTTTAGTAAAAATTGTTTCACTTCTTACCCTTTTACCTATTCTTTCCAAAATTTGCTAACTGTGGTTCATAAATTTTATCCTTCTATAATTTCCACATTCCTATACATTTTTTTTATCCATAAATATTAGTACCACACAATTCTTTTTCTACGATTTTGGAATTTTTCCTTCAACTAATACAAGAACTTTGTTAGCCATCCTATACCTAAACTCCATAATACTTTCCATACTTCTACTAGTACTCCATTTAGTCCCACCGTTTTCTTATTTTTCATTTTTTAACAACGCTCCACATTAATTCCTATTCCTTTACTAAATTCACCATACCCAAATTACGCCCAACTCGTTCAACCTCTCTGGAAAATTCTTCATTTAATAATACCTTAAAATATTTTTTCCACCTCTTTATCACTTCCTTGTCTTTTATTAACACTCTCCTATCCTCATCTTTTATACACCAAACATTTTTTAAATCCCTGGATTGTTTTTTCTTCTCTTTGCCAGCCTGTACACTTCTTTAACGCTCTTTTTTTTTCTTACCTCACATACAACTCATCATATTTCCCTAATTGAGCTTTACTCACCACACTCTTTGCTGATTTATATAAACATTTATACTCTACCCAATAATTTCTCTCTTCGATCGCCCTGTATAGGTATATTAAATCAAATAATTATTAGAGATCACGACGATCGTCTGATCATTATTTAAATTTATCTTTTATTTATTTATTTATTTTATTTATATTTATCAATATATTTAGTCGAAACATATTATATCAGCTTCTCCGATATAACGTAAATTTAATCAAAAGATTGAAATTTCCAACAAATTGATCAAGTACATTTTCATTATTGTTCGTAATTAATTTTCCTTAGATTCGCACAACCATAATTAGTTCTTACCTATTATACATTTCCCAATAGTATAGTAATTTGTATTTTATATTTTTATACATATTTAACTAATAGAAAATTAGGAAAATCAAAAAAGTCACACCTATAACTAAAATAAAATATAATATAATATTACCTAATGTTTACAACATTTTATTAAATTGAATTATGTAATTAAATATATTAAAACAAATTAATACTAAACTCTGTACTAAACTGCACATAATATTATACTGGGTAATATATATTTATACTATACTATATTTAAATATTGCTAATAATATATTATAATACTACTAAATTTAAATTTCGAAATAGTATTGTAGTGTGTACAATGTTATTTTATTTATTCACGGCTATAACAGGCAATTTCTATAATAAAAAATACATGAATTACATAATGTACAATGGCTAAAAAAAATAAATAATAAAATCAGAATACGCAAGTAAACTAATGATACATACAAATTAATAAATAATAAATGATAAGTAAGATATCATAAATACTTGAAACCAAAACTAAATTAAATTAGTATGTTAGAATTATCCACATAGCGTAGGATTCTATGTAAATTATGTTTATTTCCATAGGTTATAAAAAAAATGGAAACGTAAAATAGTTGATTCCTTATAGGATGTAAATACACGCGGAAATTAATCATAGACATCATTAACGTCCAGTGAGCCATTAATGAGTGATGAAACGAAAGAGCGTTCATCGTCAAGGCGTTGAGTAGGAAGAGTTTAAATGTCTAGACCCTAGAGTACTGTTAATCATAAAAAACCGTTCTATAGATGTAGACTGCATATGACAAAAATCTGTTTTGAATACGATAAATACTCAACTAGTATTTAGCCAAATAGAGTTCCAAGTTATCGTACTCATACTCAAGTATGGAGCGAACTAAGACATAGTAAAAAGAACGAAGATAGTGAATGGATGTAAAAATTTTAGTATTAAACGCTTTACAAAACTCAAAACTTGAAAAGCTCTACCAATTGTAACATTTATGTAATGATCATCAAAGATAAAAGATGGAGTAAATTAATAAAATAATAAATACAATTAATGAGTATTATTAATTAATTAATTAAGTCAATTTTAATATCAACAGCAAATAAGAGAAATGTAACTTTGGTTATCCATCTATCGATTGAATCAATGAAAATTATAAAGATGATAGAATATAGTTTCTTGAGAAACTACGAAGGAAATATAATATAGCTCAGACATTTCCTTACGTCCTTAAATCCTTACTAATTTTCTCCTAGATACAATGTATAAGAATTCAGCCAGTATTACCAAGTAATTTAAGTTATCTTTAAAAAATTCCATTGTCAACTATATCGTCTTAGGCTTCCTTAAAGACGGTAAAAAAAAAAATCTATCTGTTCTCTATGACTTTATTATAAGAACTATATAATATAAAAGAAGTGAAAAAAACCCCTACTGGTTATGGTTGATTTATCTGTCTGAATAATAAAATATAAATAAGTATTATTATGTATAGTTCAAGTTTCTATGTATACAGCCATAAACTATAAATTCAAAAAGTTGAAATGAGAAAGGATGAAAGTATTTCTATAGTTAGCAACATTGGATAAATCCGCGGATTTAAATATAAGAATACCAGAAAGAATATTTCAATTGGAAGGAAAAATGGCCTCATCAATGGAGCATCTGAACAATAGAAAAAATCGAATACAAAAGAGAATTTTGGCAGATATATAACAAATGAACTAATATATTGTCAGGGCTATTAAAGTAATTGTTTTTTTTGATGTACTATGGACATGCAGAATGTCCTCAGGGGAGACATTAATATTGGGTGGACGCTTATATTATACTATGTTATTGCGCGATTGTAAATAGAAATGCTTGGAAATAGATGGGGGTAATAAAAAATTATAAAATAAAAACCGAAGCTAAATATTTTAAAAAAAGATTAGCAGATTCAATTTAATAGTAACTGGTAGATAACATATCATTTAAATAAACTGAGAAGAGGTCTTTGTTGCAAGTCCTTGAATTATTTTCAAAAATAAGATGGGGAAAAAAAAAGGTTGATCAGTTTCCCTAATTTGTAATTTACAATCTAATTTTGATTGACATTCGCACTTAGCTCTTAGCTTGGAATTAATAATTTGGTTAATAGAATTATAGCTCATCCCTAAATTTAAAATTGTATAAATTAGGTACTCACATTTATTCGAATCGGGAAAAATACAATTTTTTTTTTTCGAGAATTACAAATTATTTTTATGAAATTACCGAAGTAATCCCTTCGCCGCCTAAATACGCCGATAAAAAAAAAATATAATAATATATTGCAGATTTCTAATTCTGAATTCAATTTTATAGGTAGGTACTTATACTTAGGTGTATCTTGGTATTTTCTTTTTTTAATCTGGTTCGGTAATCCGATTATAATTTTAATTAAATTTAATGTAGGTACCTATACCCAGTAGTATACCTATACTACCTACTAAATCCCTGCAGTCTAGCCAGTTCGACCTCAAGTCGAGTTGACATGAGTTTGGAATAGAACCTTACACGGATTGGGGTCAGGATGCTAAAATAATATTTTATAATTTCATCGAATCAAATTCGGGTCACGGTTAAATTATTTCGAATTTGGCTGGGCTACTAAAAAGTTTATATAATTGGGCTCGATTAAATTTGGGCCATTCATAAAGTTTTGTCGGATCGAGTCGAGCTGATTAATGAATTTATTATCGGATTGGATTTAGACCAATCTTGTAAAATTATTTCAAACCTGGTCGGACTTTTAAAACTGCTCTGAAAACTTGGAAGACTGAACAGAAAAAATAAGCGGCTGGTCATATTATTTGAGTGCTTAAACGAGAATCTGGTCGGTTTACACGAAATCCGAATTTCTGTTCGGCTGGGTCTTAGTGACTGAAATAACTTACATCCCGCTCTTGCCATACGATATGCTATTAAATCGAGCTGAATTTAAATTTATCTTGAGGCGAAAGAGTCTGGTAAAAATATATATAGCGAGTAAAAACGATTCTGCGCAAAGTTCGGTAACTATATAATATTAATATTAATTAATTTATTTATTATAATATATCATATATTCGGTAATATTATTTTTAAAAAAAGTCTATAATATTAACAACTTTATTTATAATTGTTTTGATTATTCCATTATAAAAGGTAGTTTTATACTTTCTTTCTATGGTGGTATTCCTTTAAACTTAGGAAAACTACTGGGAAATAAAAATAATATTATGAAAAAATGACCTCTTTAAAATACCATCCAGAATGAATTTGCTATCAAAAATAAAATTTTTACTGCAAAATGTAACCCAAATATATGTATACAGACATAAAAAATAAACACAAAACCAATTTCTTTCTTCGCTCAGAATCTAAACTCAAAATATTATTATTAAATTTTCCAGATTTTGGAAATGAATTGTTTACTTTTATGATTCTTTGCTCCCTATACATATTACCTGTATAACAAGTATCACTTGTTCCAAACGTATGTATAAAATATAGTCGGAAAATGAGTTTTTTTTACTCTCGTAAACCCGTGTAATTATTATAGGACTAATTAATTTTTACCATTAAATTATTAGTTTACCATCAACAGCCGTTTTCAAAACACGGATTTCTTAGAGTTAAATTAATTTTATAATATTATATTTAATTTAAAAAATATAATATTACAGTATAATATTATTATACTGTAAGTATATATTAAACTCATTACATTGGTGTATGCGTATTGCACAACTTGAGTTAATTATTATTATTAGGCACCTATTCATTTTTTTATTTTTTTGGTATGACGGCATATCAGTGTAGGTACCTCAGTAGATAATAATAATAATTAACTATTAGGTACCTAAGTCGTAAGTACAAAATCGAGTTTGGTAAATAGAAAATAACATTTATCTTAAAAAATACATATATATATATATAGGAACCTATATATATATATATATTAGTGCTATACGTATATACTGTATAAAATATATATATATAGTGTTTAATGTACTTATATGTATTATATATGTATAAATTACTCTTTCATATGCCGATCTGATGAATTCCAAAGCCGACAGTAGTTTTACTTTTTACCTACTGAATATCTGAATACATATACGAGTACGTACACATGTACTTAACGTCATAATTGCATGAATTTATGATTTAAAACTTGTAACTAACTGTTTTTAAACTAAAAAATAGGTATTATACATCGAATATATGTAAATGGACAGTTTATTAATTAAAACATTTTAAAAAAAGAACCGTGGAATTGCCTTGAAATTGCATTATTATTACTGTTGTAACCAGTTGAGGAAAAATACTGAGGGAGGGGGGGGGGTAAAAAGCAATTAATACAAGTCCTATTCATTAACCCACCCTACCGTCATAAATAAAAGTAAAAAAAAATATATATATATATATATATATATATAAGGAAATTTTCCCCCTCTTGACTCCCCGCCCCAATTTATTTTGCCACTGCGGTTATAGGTTATACTAATATAACTCACGACTCACGTTCAGCACTTCAACCTATAGGAAAAAAGACCAATATGCTTTATCTGGCAAAATATAACTACAATAATAATCTACCTACTATAGATACTCTGCTAGGTAAAAAAATGGGAACATTTTTAACCGTCTTTTTTTTTTCTTCAAAATTGAAGAATTTTTTATTTTACTCATTTAATAATGACCAAAACTAAAAGTAATATAAAATATCACATGATTTGTTGCAAAATTTTTGCATAAAATGTAGGGTATCTAACATGATTGTTTTTTCTAAAATTGTACCTTTTGCAGGCACTAAAATAGCACCATTTGGCACCAATGGTGACCAAAAAAAAAAAATGACTATTGTATGACACATTTATTTGGGTGAGAAGTTCACTGCAAGTTTACTAGTGATATTTATATTTCAGTTACTGGTCAAGTTTTTTAATTAAAAACAAAAAACAATTATTTTTTCCTAAATATTTATGGGGGAAAATTAAATAATTGTATGTAAATAAGGAAACGAGGATATTAAAGGTGCAATTTTTGTAAAAGATGATGTTACTTATTATTTTAGGTTAAAAATTTCAACGAATCGTGTAGTAAAGGTAATGAGTATAATAGGAAAGGTTCCGATTTTGAAGATGGAAAAAACAATGGAAAAAATGTTCCCTATTTTTCATCTTGCACAGTATAATCCACTGATAAATGGCAGTAAGTGGCAGTAATTATTAATGAAACACCCTGTATACGTTTATATTTAACGTTTTGCAAGGAAAATATATTAATAATAATATGATCTGTTATAATATAATATTAATTAAATTGAAACAAACGATTCGTGTTTTGTTCCCAGGAGTCGGAATCACCGCCGAAATACGAAGACGTGGTGGAGAGCGCCCCGAGATATTCCTCGTTGTTTGTTTTCAATAATGATGGCGAAATGGCATTGTTGTCTGAAAATATACAGCACAAAGAAAAGGACAATATTCAAAAACAATTCGTTTGAAATTATTAATTTCTCGAATTAATTATTACCTACATAGGTATCTATATTTACTGAACATACTCTGTTGTCAAAATATCCTATATTTTAATATGTCCTGTACTTATAGTTATTCAAATGTTTATATATATATATTTTTTTTATTTTTTTTAGATTAACTTTTTTATTTTTATTAATTTATTATTATTATTATTTTTTTTTTTTTATTGATCTATGTCACCATTATAATATTATTATATATATATATATAGCCGAACTATGCGCTATAGATGCGTAGAACAAATAAACTTTTAACTATATTTAAAAAATATTGCGCATAGGTATATTTAATAGTGAATAATAAACAAATTCCTATAGATACTGCAGTATTCTCTCAATTACAATAAATAATGATACTATTAATTTAAATTTATCATAAAAATGTTCATCATTATTCGTTAATTTTATATTATTATTTATAGTTTAATTGTTGACCAAAAATTATATATATATATTGCATAAAAATAAATCAAATAATTATTGTGTTATTTTTTCAACCAAATTTGCTTTACATAATATTGTACAATACAAAGGCAAAGTAAAAATGATATTGTAAAAATTTTAATTTTTCAATATTCATCATAGCGTCCTATCGCACTTGTACACACATGCTCGCACATGTATAGGTATACTATGTTATTCATATTGTTTATTATAATTTATAAATGCAAATAAAACTCAATAATAAACATAATATATAAAATGGTATTTATAATAAATAATTTAAATTTATAACAATACAATATATACATTCTTTTACATATTTTCAATTATTAGGAAATCGAATTTAAAAAAAAATTGAAATTGTATTCTAATATATATTTAAAAATATTCAAAATAGCCTTTTCAAATTCTGAACATGGTGAGGAATGTACCAGTTTTATAATGATATGTTTTTTAAAGTAGGCATTTTAAGATAAATGGTTTTTTTTGATAGAATTCATATTATGATATCCGCTTTCACAATTTCACAGAGCCCAGCCAATTAATTTTTGGTTAATAATTTGTTAATAATTCTCTGATGAGCAAAAAAATAAACAAAAAAGAAACATTTTAACTTTTTTATATCTATAAGTACTCGAAGTGTCACTCCTATGGAATTGCCCAATCGAGTGGTTTCCTAGACCCTGACTACAAGAGATCTTTTTTTGATTTTCCCAAAAGTTTTTAGATTTTCCTAGCATAAAGGAAAACTGTGAATTAGACTAGAGATCTTATGATAAATTGAAAAATATCAAATAAAGGTGTCATGGTTGCCGATAATTTTTTATTATATTATCCTATAAAAACTTGATATTTTCAGTGTTTTTTTTTTTTTTTTTTTTTTTTGTTTACATAGGTTATATTTTATATATTTATTAGATATATATTTAAAATATACATTGTTTTGGGCCAAATTAAAGATGAGAACATTATTTGTGTTTTATGCTAAGTTTTTCAAAATAATAATATATTTATAATAATAATAATTGTAATTTTAAAAAGAGACGAAATATGATAATTTTTAAATTACCTATATACAATGTTTTAAATACTAATTTCCAGGAAAAAACACAAGGGGGTTGAAATCCCCTCCGAAATTTAATAAAAATGAGAAAATTGTCAATCCGTCTTGAAAAATTTCCTGCCACATAAAAACTAAACCAAAACTAAGTAGGATTAGCTCGTTGTACTCACGAATTTAGATGACATGTATAAATATATAAATATAATATTTAATAAATACCTAATAAGTGATATAAATATGTAAAATACAGGTTACATGGGTGTCTATATATATTTTAATTAAAGTTTTTTTTTAGGTGGGTATTAGCTATATTATTATAATGTTATGGAATGGCAAAAATTGGTTTTAAAATTACTCAAAAGTCAAAACTATAAAAAATTATAATATTACATGTACCAAAAATAACTTCAATTCTAATCAAATTCGTGTTCCGTTTATACATAATAATATAATGTATACTAATATTTCACTTATATATTATCAATTTGAATCGATTGTGTTAAGTATGCTTAATTTATAATAAGCACCCTACACGAATTATAAGTATATTCAAACATATACATACAACTATTATAGGTACCTATAGTAATTAAGGTATACATTTTTTAATTTTTTAAATGATTTTGTCTCCGTCTTCTAAATCTATAAAACATATAATAATTAATAATCGGTTTGATTCTATGTGACTCATTTACACAAATATAAAATCTAAACGATTTCAGAAAACACCCCCCCTTCCCCAAAAAAAAAAAAAATAAATAAATAAATAAATAAATAAAATGTTTTCCCGCGTTCGTTCCTGATAATTTCTCTCTTTAAAATTGAAATTTTATAGCAAAATACAAAATGCAAAAAAAAACAACAAATAGAAAATAGAAATATTCGCGTACATATACCGTTAATATATGTATATATATAATATACGATTACGCTCTTATAAATCGACCAAAACATCACAATTCGAATTCTGGCCTATACCTAAATATAGTATGATTTTTTTTTTTTTAATTTTTTTATATATATATATATATATATATATAATATATATGTATTACCAGCTGATGGACAGAGACAATAAATCGCACGGGTGTAAGCGTCCGTTTAATATATTTTATATAAATTATACATGTATTAATATGCCTTATACACATGAATACCAAATTAAGGCCACGAATTGAGTCAGTATACATCATGTTTTCAAATATATTATGATAATTATTATTAAAATCTAAATATCCGTTCAAGTACACGCGTACACCTGTAAACTATATTATTCTATATTTGTGTACCGTTTTATTGTAAATTTAAAATGTCGACGGAAGACGAAGAAGAAGAAAAACGCTTAAAGAATATCAACTCGGACGTACCTATACGTCTGTCGTTTGCCAGTTAATATACTATTATAATATTTCCATAGACCTGCGGAAGGTTGTCGGTCGGTAAAACCTTGAAATGTGTACACGTATTTATACGTATATATTATATATTGTACGTACCGCACTTGGTAAAAATCGATGCAAGAACGCACGATTCTCGTTTTATAGTAATACCCATCATTTACTTGTTGCACATTTCTAAACTCCACTTGTTTGATTTCCGTTTCTTTTGTTATTTGTTTGATATTAAACACATTATAATGTACAAATATCTACATAACACATCACTTGGAAAATAATTTTTATAATTCTATATAGTAGGTACCTGTACTATATATATATATATGATATATAGATGTACAGCGTGCGGTTAGGTGCCCCAGATTAATTAAGGTTAATTCATTTTTTTCTGTCCACATTTGCTCATATAGATGTATACGTTAAGTCGATTTTATAATAAAATTTAATAAAAATTTTCGACTTTTTTATCTGGGTGTATACTACATATATAACCTATATAGGTACTTATTTATATTATTATATATATTGCGCAAATTTTCCAACTTAATTTGAACATATAGATTTATGGCAACAATATAATAACAAGATGCATTTTTAATTTATAGATATAAATAAAAACCCGATTTCTACAAAATAATTTGTTTTTATTTAACAAATACGTATTTGGAAAACAATGTTTGTATCTTCAGTGTTAAACAACTACTATATGGCCAGAAAAATTGACGATTAATGTTTATTAAAAAAAAATCACAAGGTCGCAAACCATTATTGTCATCATTCTAGATCATATATATATATATACCGTTAAACATTATATGACTTCTGCACTTTAAAACAACAAACACACAATTCCGTGCCGTGTTTTATTCACAACCTCTTCGATATGACGCACGAGCTCGGATACGACGAGAATGAAGAAAATAATAAGAGTCACCGTCAATGGTGAAGAAAAATTTATATCGTTTTCCGAATATATCAACGACACACATTCACCGTCAAATTCATTGATACGTTTAGATTCATGGCGTCAAGCTTAGCAACCTTGGTATCTAACCTCATAACTTCCGGCTTCGAAAATCTCACGGAAACTTCAAAAGTGTTTTCAAAAAACCCCTTCTAAGAGGTGCGTTACCCTGTCACCCCCATGTCGAAATTTATTTCCCAAAACAATGCCAATATTTAGTAGGTAACCAATTAGTAACCATTCGTAACCACAAATTCGGAATTCGTAACTTGTTTCCAACCCACGATAATCCGTTTTTCGTTTGCCGGTGCCAGGGTAACGTTACTCCAGCACCCCAATTTCACAGTTTTATAGGTAATGACTTAAAAATTGTGCCAGTATTTAGTAACCAATTAGTAACCATTCGTAACCACGAATTCGGAATTCGTAACTTGATTCCAGCCCAGGAAATTCCGTTTTTTAGAAGATGATGAATTAGAGATGGACTAACACGCAAGCAAGCATGCGGTACGCAAAAGCTAAAAATTACACAATGACCGATTTTTATTAAACCAAACCTAAATCATACAGCTACCTAATTTATCAAGATTGCAACAGCTTGTATAGAGGGTTCAAATGGGCGGAACAGATGCTAGATGGAATAAACATACTCGCAAAGACTTCGAGCACAGGACGTATAAATACGTACGTGAAGTTGGCACCACAACCATAGCACACTTCAACGAAATGTTTCTAACAAATATCTATAGCACTTGTTAGACGTTGTTAGAAATTTGTTAGAATTTGTTAGACCAAATTCACTGAGTTATTCACATTTGGTGTCCTGTGGTGCCAACTTCACGTAGCACCACAACATTGGTAAAATCGACCAAAAACGGTCTCAAACTACTCTTGGTGACTTGTTAAACGTTGTTAGAAAGTTGTTAGAATTTGTTAGACCAAATTCACTGAGTTATTCACATATGGTGCCTGTGGTGCCAGCACCACAACATTGGTAAAATCGACCAAAAACGGTCTCAAACTACTCTTGGTGACTTGTTAGACGTTGTTAGAATTTGTTATACCGAATTCACCGAGTTATTCATATATGGTGCCTGCGGTGCCAGCACCACAACATTGTTAAAATCGACCAAAAACGGTCTCGAACTACTCTTAGTGACTTGTTAGACGTTGTTAGAAAGTTGTTAGAATTTGTTAGACCGAATTCACTGAGTTATTCATATATGGTGTCATGTGGTGCCAAGTGCTAGTAGCACCACAACTTTGGTAAATCGAACTAAAACGGTCTCAATTCACTCCTTGTGAAATGTTAGACGTTGTTAGAAAATTGTTAGAATTTGTTAGACCATATTCGTTGAGTTATAGACATATGGTGTCATATGGTGCCAAGTGATAGTAGCACCGAAAACACCGTAAAAATGTGGCTAGAACCGTATTAACTCACTCTTTTTAACTTAACTAATACTCTTTTTTTATTTAAGTGTTTCAGTTCTAAAATTGCTGCACAAGTAAGATGTCTATACGTGCAAGTGAAAAAATTATTTATTTTCTATAACATGTCTTTAAAGTTGCCTATTCAGAACCCCTTATAACCCGGGTGTACGATGAGAATGAATATTTTCGATTCATTCCTGTCACAAAATATTTTACAAACAATAATTGAGGTACATTAACTGTTTAACGTTTTCTTGTCTGTAGGTGCCTATACAGAACCTCTTATAACCCGAGAGTACAATTTAATTGCTTCATTTAAAAATAATTAAATATAATATAGGTACTTCGTATGTTTATATTTTATTGTTTTTTGATACACGCGATCATATTTCGTAACTATTGCGTAATTTATCTATCTTGTATTTTATGACTTTTATATTATATAATATGTATATTGTATAGATTTCTTGTAGGTAATAGGTATATACGTTAGCTTGTTAAGCTTTTTTAAGGAGGGGCACAACATGTACTGATACATTGGATTTTACGTGTATATTTATGTATTTTTTTATATTGTTAGATTTTATTTTTTCTTAAATTTTATAAAAAAAATTTCCACTTAGAACCCCTTGAAAACTATACGTACGACGCACACAGTAGGCTACAATCCAATTTTAAACGGACAAAAGTGTAATTTTGAAATATATAATAAAAAATCAAATAATTTAGTTATATTGTATATAAGTTACTGAATATAAATATTGCTCGATAATATAATAATTAATATAATAAGCTCATTTACTATATAGATAGCCAAAACTCTATAATGTTTTTATTATGATTACAATAAAATATTTAAACATAGTATTTATATTCTATTTCAGTTATTCAACCGTGTAGTGCTGAAATATCTTATAATCTAATTTAGAATTGTCTTAAAACTACTTTATTATGGATATGAATTCAGAAGGTATTTATTAATATTGCTTATATTCTTTTGAATATTTTTAATTGTTGTCGATTTAAATATAAATATATATTACATTATACATTATTAAAAGAGTGTAAGTAAAAAGTAATCTAAAATAATCGTTAACGCACTTAATAGTATTATGTTAAATGTTGTCAGCTTTTCGGTAGTATAAATAATAATAATATAGTTATAAATAGCCTAAAATTGAATGAAGTTTTTTGAAAATTTTTTTATAATTATATAGTACATTGATAAATTTTCGATAAAAATTTCGCTTCGCTCAGAATCTAAAAAATTCAAGAGAATTACGCAAGAAAAGTTATATGGATTACAACAAAATGATGATCTTATATACCAAGATGTGTATACAGACCCCCTATACATTTTTGAAATTGTGGTTGATGTAGTGGCGTGTGAAATGTCAAAATAGTCTTTTAAATTTATGCTAATGGCGTGCTAAATTTTAATGCACAAAAATCTCAAAATTCAAATTTCAAAAAGTATGAGGGCTGATGTGATTTGTCAACGCTGTGAAAATACATTTTGAAAATATGAAAAATATTTAATTATTCAGAGGTTTGTTACAGCTTTTTAAATTCGAGTTTGCAAGTCTTCCTCTTTAGAAAAAAAAAAAAAATCGAAGTCCAACTATTGTACAAGACGTGATCGTATATTACGTGGTGTATTACATATATACGGGCCCCTTAACATGATTTTACTACTGAAAATCACTGGTGCAACGTTACACAGAGAATGCGGGTGTTGTCAAAATGTTACTATTATTTTAATATTTCACTTTTGGAAATACCAATTTTCTGACGACCGGAAGGCGGAAATGTGTACCCACTTTATTATATTATTACTATTATGTTTATAAAGATTTAATATCAATAATACGTATAATATTATAAAATATATTCATTACCGTTCAGTATTTATTGCACAAGGTTCTCTCTAACAAATATGGTTAAAGATACGTTAAGATAAAATCTAGGTGCCCAATTGGAAATTTTGAGATTCTAAGGTACGTTTTTATAAATATGACAATGTACTTAAGTTTGTTCACTATAAATTATAATCTATTATTATAATTTTAATCACTCAATATACCTACTCAATATACTTAATCAGATACTCGTGTAATAGGTGATTAATAATTACTTATCTTTAGGGAACGGAGCTTATTGTAATTAGAATTTGAAAATTTCCGGAAAAATTCAAATCCGGATAAAACTCGGGGAAAAAACGGTTTTTTTCCGAAAAATTGATAAAAATTGAGGGGAAAAAAATAAATTGTAGAGCAACATATATAACCATAATGTCAACTATGTACAACCTATTTACCTGTCTTTTTCAAATTTAAATAATAATGAATTATCCTATTGGACTAAAGTAACGATGAACCAATTTCCAATATCTGTATCTGGATTTTGGAAAATTTTTTAAATATTATTATATTGGTTAAATTAATTTTCATAAGTTTAATATCATTTACCATTATAGTAAAATTTGAAATATGTTTTATTTAAGCACCCTCAAGTTCCATGTCATTCTAATTTCAAATATCAGCTATAATTTTACCAATATAATTTTATTTTTAAGATTTTACCATCAGTTATTTTTTTTCAGCATATCACAGCAGCGCTTTACTAATTTAAGTATAATAAATATTGAGAGAGACTTAGCTAATGACATTATTCCAGACGAAATCTTGAACACATTTGCTAATACCGACAGAAAATTATGTTTGACTCTTTAAATTAAAAAAAAAACATAAGAAAATATTATAAGTAATAAAATAAGTTACATTTTTTTCCAAAAATGGTATTGCAAGTATAATGTTCGTATAATCTAAATATTGGCAATATGTAATATTGGTTTGGGAGTGTGGAGGGCGGAGCCCCCAACGACATTATAAGCGATTCATTATAGTAGCACACCCAAGATTTGAACTCTAGTTGCGCCACTGTGTAAAAGAACAAAATTTACATTCACCTTTTTAGTGTTTTCATCAATTTTCTTAAAATTTTTCCAAATAGGGTCCAAATGTCTCATATTTGATTTGGATAATACATTATAAGACAGGAAATAAAAATGCATAAAATATTTATACCTAGTTGTAACTATATAATGACTTAGTTAATGACTAATGAATAGTAATGAATATGGTTTGGATTTTGACTCAATTTCAACGATAAAAAAGCACCTAAGTTGTTAAAAATAGGCTTTAAAAAATTAAGTTAAAAAAAGCCAGACAGTAGGGGGTGGAAGCACTTCGTTTTGTTGGGTGGGATTCTGGTGGTGAATATATTGATTTTGAAAGTAATTATAAATTATTGCTTTCTATAAAGACGATTATGATCGAAGTTTTGGTGTATGGTACATAATATTATAATATTATAATATAATATAAAATTGAAATCGTTACCCGGGAAATTCGAATAAACAAATTACAATAACTGCAATTTACACCTAAAATGACCATTTTTTCCCCATTTCAACCCTTTAAAATAAAAATTTCTCAAAATTACTCCTTTTAAGTACCTACTAGATGCAATTTGCTACCCGAGACCAGTTAAGCTTGTAAAAGATCGGAGCTCCTTCTGGTAGAAAAAGTGTTTACAGAAAAATAAAAAAATAAAAAATAAACATCATTGTAAAATCTACGCTCATTATCTAAAAATAATCATTTATTATATATTTATCAATACATTTGGGAATAATTACAGTTTAGCTTCCATGCGATTTATACAATTATTTTTTTTGAAACTAATCTAAAATCGTGTGTTTTAAATGATGGTGTTGTTCATTTTTAGCGCAAAAACTTAGTTTCCAAATTATAGCGATTTGAAATGTGCAATTTCCCGCGTACCTACATACATTGCGGCGGCCAACGACACTAAGCACTCAGACGATTTTTAATTTTTTTTTTTCCAAAATACATATGTATTTCTTCTCACTTAATATTTTGGTGTCTTTAAATTTTTTTTGTTTCCCTTGTTATAGAAATTATAACAATTTGGAGTTTGCAAAGTTTGGACCGCTTGACGGGATATGATAAAGGCGGTCGGCGCGTCACGATATTGTGATGTTTCACTCGAGTCGTATTTAATTTGTACCAATATACAAAAACCTACCCGACATACCTTTTTATAAACACATATGTAATATGTATTTAAAATAACTACCTAAACCTAATCTACCGGTGACCCAACTGGCAAACCCTCGCTACGAGAGGATGACCGTTCCCTACTGGCTCTCCGAAATTGCAAGCTTCAAATCGCTATAACTTCGAAACTAAGATTTTGCGCCAAAAACGAACAACACAATCATTTAAAACATACTATTTTACATGGGTTTCGAAAAAAAAAAATTTGAACACATCACGTGGTAGTTAAACGGCAACTATACCTAAATTAATTGACTTCAAATTTAATCCATAGTAATAAATAACATTATACATAGATAATATATACTTATTAAAAAAAGTATTCACCTTTAAATTATTAATATGCAAAAACAAAATAGATGTAGAGAATATAATATATTAATTATGTAATATAAAAGTAAATATGCTAGACATTACACAAACACAACACATTTGAAATTATGGTAAACGTTTGCTACATACATAATATGTGGATAACATAATATTATTGTGTTATTACTTTTCATCATGGAGGTATATAATATGCCTCCAAGCTTTAAATTATATTAAAATTATATAATATTTATATTTATTCATTATATAGCATATCTATGTTTTCTATATTATTATTATCAATTATTACTCTATTTAGAACTTTTTTTTCAATTTTTCCAATTTTTCACGGTTTCATGGAAAAAAAACGGTTTTTTTCAAGTATTTTTCCAAATTTTCTCGGAAATTTTCCGTCATTTTGAACATTAATTGTAATTACAACTTTTTATCTAATATTAATAATTACATTTTTGAAAGACATAAATTAATTTCGTACATTTTTGAATAAATCGGAACTCATTAAATTTAATATATATTTACATATTTGGTTTATTTATTTAAAACTGACGAAAAATTACGAAAAACCGCTAAAACCGGGATTTTGTCAATATCGCGTATAGTTATTTCACCATAATTTCGAAAATAATCATTCTATTGTCCTGAAATTTTCAACAAAATTGTATCTATGAACTATACAACTACAAAAAATTTTTCATAGAGTTTCATTCAATTTTAGGCTATTTATAGCTATTTTTAGAAATTGAGGTTTTTCATTCAAAAAAGGGTTAATTTTGGGTTTTTTGATTTGAAATTTTAACACAATGTCAGAAGTAGTTTTCTTAAATTATGTACAAAAAAATTTTAGAAATCCAACCACAAGAAATTTTTTTATAGCAATTTTAAGACTTTTTTCAATACGTTATGTATTATGTACCTACGTCAAATCGAATATCATTATTTCTCTATAATTTCGAAAATAATCATTATTTGATGAACAAATTTATTTTTGTATAATATATAACATATAACAAACATAAAATATTTAAGAATATAAATGAAAAAATTTGGTTTTATGTTATATACTTAATAAAAATTAAGGATTGTTAAAACTTGTGGTGATTCGGTGGTAAACACCTGCGTATTGAAACCGGGATTATCAGGTTCGAATCCCTTTGAACCAAATAATTATTGCGTTTTTTTTTTTAAATTTTTTTTTAGTAATATTAAAAACTAATTAATTTTCTCTATAGTTTTTTAATACGACACAAAAAATTACAAAAAACCGCTAAAAACTTGATTTTGTCAGTATCGTGTATAGTTATTTCTCCATAATATTTTTAATCCAACTGTAAGAATTTTTTTATAGACGTTTTAAGATTTTTAACAAATTGTTATATATTAAAATCGTGAAAATAACCTTCCACTATAGCCGATGATGCTACTATATTTGGGCTTTTGAAAGCATCTACCATGACAGCTGACCACAAAGAAAACTCTTTACATAAGCGAATTAGTGGATTAATAATATCTATGCAATAGTACGCATTTAGTCGATCTCCTTGAAGGACTAATTCTTTATTAGCAATTTCTTTAATACTAGTTATCCAATTATTAATTAACATTATATTATCTTCTGTTTTAGTGTTTAATTCTGTTTCATAAAAAAATTGAATATCCTCCGATATTCCTTTATAATTTCCTTGTTCTTCATACTCATCATTTGTTTTTATTGGTATAGTAGTTCCAGATATTACATCATGCAGATAGTGCATAGCATTTTCAGATGGTGTTAGCTGACCACTAATATCATTGCCATCAGTTTCAGCCATATCAATTATAAAAATATTCTTAAGCGTTTTTCTAAATTCCCTGAGATCTTTTGTTTGAATTAATATAGCTATGCATCGTATATAAAAATCGTTAATTTGTCGTCTTCCTTTCAAACATTTCCAGCGACTTACCATATGTATTAAATGAGCCACGTCAAGACGTATAAAACACTGTGGTAAAATGCGTGTGTTATTAAATAAAAAAGAAAAACACGATTCTAAATACTCTTTAAGGCTCATTCTATCACAAAACGATCTGACAATTGCACCAAGCAAGGCTTTAGAATAGTCAGATACACATTCATCTGGTGGTTTCA
>JAIPRL010005268.1:7393-33128 GCA_025469235.1 Pemphigus obesinymphae | reverse complement strand
AGAGAAATAGCTGAAAACAGAATAAGATGAAGGGAAATTTTTTTTACGGGTTGGTCTTAAAGGCCGGAAACCCCCCCCCCCCCCAAAAAAAAAAAATTTATGTATTTTTATTATAAATACAAAATTGTATTTTTTAAATTCAACATAACTCAAAATATATATATATATATGTCTATAGACTAAGAAGACTACATATATACATAATATATTACTCGTACTATATTTATTACGTACTCGTATTATTACGTTCTTTGCGTATAAAATCATATAATTCTTCTGGTATTTTTTATTATATTTTTACTATATACTATACATATTATTTTCATCTAACTATGTTTAACTTTTGTAAACTAGGTACATAATTTATTCAAAAATTTAAAAAAATCAAATTAATTTCTAATTATTAAACAACTACCATATATATATTTTTTCGACACGAAATGTTCCATTATTTTAGTTTGTAAATTCCAATGATAATTTTTTTCTAACGAACAAGACAGTTATTGGAACATTCAACTATTTATTGGCTATAGCCAGTTTTACTTTTGTGTATACAAAAACGTATTTCATATATACATATTCATGCATTGTAAAATAAATATAAAATCCTGCGAGATTTAGTGCTCCCCTAACGGCTTGTTTAATTACATACTAGTTATAATTCAAATAACCGTACGCATAGATATATGCACTGTATTGAAATAGTTTTTTAATTGTAAACAACGAAATAAAATAACGACCCTATATATTATAACATTCATCGTTATATGTTTATAATATAGGTATAGTCGTTATATTGTATCATGTAGGTATGTCACAAACAATAATTTAAAACATCTCAAAAACTCATTTCAAACCTTAGAGTTTAGGACTAATGTTCCCTTATTATAAAATTATCTTTAATTTTTTAAATACTTAGATTTAAATATTAGTCATTTTTAACTAATTGATAAACTGTACTTACCTGGTATATTAAACACTGAAAATTAATTTCAAAACAATTAAAATAAACTACATAATAAAATATATGAAACAACATGAATTTATTTTAAAGCTCTAAAAACAACTGCATTATCAGTATACAATTTATATCTACGTTTCACATATATTACAATCATTTCCATAATATAATATTATAGTATTTAAATCTTATAATATAATATTTAAATGTATATAAGTCATGATGTCAAATATATTATACAAAATACCTCATTTTAACTGAGTTAAACTGTAGATTTTTTTTATTATTATACTTTTAAACAAACAAATTAAAATGTTTAATTCTTTAAAATGTATATTATAATGAATTTCCCAGAATTAATGGATTAAATTTCAAGATTAATTCACCTAAGTCCTGGAGTTTTATTCATATAATATCTATAACAAATATCCTTACCATATAGTACATATCTAATAATTAGTCATTTTTTTTCAGGGAATAAAAAGTAGTTAATTTTTTTTCAGTTTTCTTTTGAACCATTTTGTTATTTATTTAAATTTAAATATATTTTTCGTAGAGTAAATATGTACTTTACTTAAAAAAATATTTTTATAATAAGAATCTCAAAGTAAATTAAGAATAATAATCAGGGCTTAAAACCACTTCCAAAAATAGCGGTAACCAGCTATAAAAAAATTTAAGAACCAATAACTGGTTTTAAATACAACGGTTCTTTGAATATTTAAAAAAACATGTGGTTACTACTTTTCAGTTAAAATCCGCTTCCTAATTTTTATAGTAACAGCTTCTAGGTTTAAAACCATATCCTACTTCTCATAACCGGATACCGAATTTAAGCTGCTTTAACTTTTTAAAATAGTTAATTACCATATAAATGGACTATTGAAAAAATTTTATAAAATTTATGACTATTTGTCGCCCAATTTTTTTTTATCTCTGCCATCTGATCCCGGAATATTTGTTAAATTATTTAGAAAATTAATCCTATGACAAATTAAGCGCCGTCACAATCACAAATAACACAGTTAAAAAGAATTCATAATAATTATAAAATATGGTCGTAAACAACGATTTTTTCCACAATCGTACCTTCTATCACTTTAATATTTTTTTTACCACGGACTAACGTGTACCTCATATATAATCTATACACTTCGTACATTCCTAACATATATGTTCAATGTCCATGCTTTTAAGAATCGCCTATAAGTCGATCAGCTGATTAATCTATACACTTCACGTTTAGTACACAGAATCATAAAAATATGACAATTGACAGGAAGTATAATACAATAACAATAAATAACATCGACGACTATTTTAAAATTGTTTATCTTAAATTTAATTGTATTACACCAGCTATAAGCAATATCATTAGGGACACCCACGAGCATTTATATATTGTATTAAAATGTAATAACTAAATGTCATATTATAGGAATTAGGTATTATAAAACAAACCCCTGGCGTCATCGATTTAAAAGCGGGGAAAAAAAAGTATTAGAAAATAAAGACTAAACTGTTATCAATAAAAATTCTGAAGTAAAAATAATGAGGGTATGATAAAAAAAACAAATAATATTAATAATATAATAATATATAAATAATAATTTTTTTGCATCTTGGAGAAGTGTTAGCGGTTTTTTATTTGTCAATTTCCAAATAGGTTATTGGTTCTGTCACAATTACCTGTAATGACATAAATTGATTCCCGGTAAATTTAAAACTCCAAAATATAATTTTCGGTTACTAATAACCACTCTTTAGATTTAAAAATAAAAACAGGAAATCGGATTTTGGTTCTTAAAAAAAACTGCTTAAAACCAGTTTTAAACCTCGATAATAACGATGAATTTCTTACTATAAAAGTATATTAATATAATAGAAATTTTAATAAAATAATATATGCGGCTGTTTAATAAATCATATACAAAATAAAAAATACATATAGAGTTCAAGAGTATTTTAATGTATTTTAATGTCGTTTAATTGAAAATTAAAGAAGCCTGATTAAAACTTCAACCACATTTAATCTTGGTTCCTGTTTGACAATTTCTGTCTTTGAATATAGGCTACTGGCATATAAATATTTAATACTTAATTACATTTCGTATTTACAATGTAATCTGTCTAAAACTCTAAATAAACAAAAAATTGGTTTAAATTAAAATGTGCTTTCGACAGATCAAATATGTTTCAGATGTTTCACTGTTTCAGCCATATATTTTACTGTGCCCACTTATGTAATACTATTAATGACACTAAATTACTTTCAATATGTAGTTCTTTAACCGTTAAAATATTTACATGTATTTTATGTAATTAAAATTAAATACATACATATGGATACGTTCGATTCGGATTTGAGCGTATTATTTTTACTTATGGTATTATTATTGTCAAATATTTTATAAAACTTTAAATATAAAATAAAAAGTAGACAGAGATTAGACAATATCCTGAATAAATAGCTAATGTTTAGCATAAAATAACAATAGTAATAACAAATAACAATATTTTTTATTGATTTAGAGAATAAATAAAATGTTATTACTATCTACCCTATACACGAAATCTAGAAGTAATATGCATTACTATTGCAGTGTGTATATGACTTACAAACACGAACTGATAACACTATAGGTACTTATCTAGTAAGGTTTACGACAAAACCACGAATGATAAAAGAGTAAAATAAATTGCTTATTACGATAAAATTATAATAGGGTATAATATATATTTTGTCAAATTTTTTGGTTTAAAAATTAATTATAATATAGTGACCTAATAATAGAATAAAAGAAGAAGAGATACAGTTAAACAAAATTTAAAAATAATTGACAACTATAATTATATAGAAATGTTCTTGATTTTTGAAATTTCTCATTTAATTTTTGAATTTTGAATTTTATATTAATATAATATAATGAAATATTTTTGATGTTTTAATATTTTATCATCCGGTGTTTTCGTCATTCGCGCGGACATATCGTTGCTATTTTTGTAATCGTTGTATTTGTTTCGCTATATTGTAGGCTATTGCCATCTATATTAGGTACTATTATCTAGTGTTAGCATTATAAAACTAAATAAATTAAAAATATAATATTAGTAGTATGTAGTATTATAATATATGTGAAATGCATGGTTTTAATTGTATACCTTCTAAAACGACACGTTTTGTTTTTGTGTTTATTCTTTATTTTTTCTTTTCGTCGTAATATTTCAATGAGCAAAAAAAAAAATTCAAATTCTAAATATTATTAATTATTTATTAAAAAGGATATGGGTTAGTGATCATGGCCAAACACCAATTTCGGGGCCGGGACTTCTGGTCTAGGTACTTCATCGATATGGGCACGAATCCTGGGTATGGCAGCTGTTCTTGATGATTGTGCTCCGCTTCCATGCAGTCATCATCGTCGTCCCTATCGTCATCGGAGTCCTCACCATTCTCTTCCTCCTCCTCCTCCTCCTCCTCCTCTTCCTCATCTTCGTATGCTTCGACGTCCAGACTGCCGGGGTAGCCCCCCGTTGCTACGGCTAAGTCCGAGTCCGAACTACTTCTGGCCAACAAGCCATGGTTGCAACTAGTTCGTCGGTAACCGCATTCTTCTAGGCCACCGACTGCAGAATGCCTCATCGCATAAATATCGTAAAAAATGATCTATATAAAAATAAAAAATAAAACAATCAAATTCCTTATTTTTTGTTTTTTATATTCTACACAATATCTGTACTCAAAGATCACATTACTATTATATGCTATGCTGTGTGCTCAGACATAAAATGTAAAAAAAAATAAAACTAGTAATTCTCCAATCGTTAACAAATAGTATTTCTATAGTTCTAATTCTGATTTATTATGATTTACATCGATGCAAAACCTTTTGATTCTTTATAATCCGTTTTATAACAAGGCAAATTAGTTCATTTGAATTAAAAAACATAAACCATAAAATATTATTAAATCGAGTATAAAAAGTATTTTTCTCTAAATAGTAAATAAATACAATAAATAGTATTTTTTTGTAAAAAATTTTTAAAAGCATTTTAGAAACTTATAATTATTCTGATCCCACGGAACAGAAGTATAAAGACCGTGAATAAAATACGAAAGAATATTATAATGGTTTTTTTATTCCCCGATATTTTTATCGATAATGATTTCGCAATTTCGTTTATACATACACACACTTATGACATTTTCTTGTAGAAATGTCTTAATAATAATGCTTATAAAAGATAGATACATTTATTAATAGATGGTTACCATGACCCTATTGGTTTTATAAAATCAACATTAATACGTTTATTAAAAACCAAACTGTAAAATCAAATTTAAGTACTTACATTATCTAATATTTTAAAAGTTAAAGAGTAGTTTGTAGATTTTTTTTTACTATTTTTTTTTTTATTGGCTAAAATACTTTTTTTACTGTATAAAAATTATACCCAAAAGTCTGTATATGAACATTTTTTTAATAGTCCAAACATGTATGTAATTTGTATGTAATTTGAGAGCGAGCTTCGAATGCTCTCTTTTTAAATTCTGAGTTTAAGTTTTAAAACTTTTAAATTTTGAGTTCAATTAGAAGGTTAATTTCAGATTAAAGCCAAACAACAATCAATTGGAAAATTTTAAAATTTTAAAAAAATTGAATTAAAAATTTTATTACTTAAAACTTTAATTGCGTTCTTATCAAATTTATTTATTATCTATTCTATATATTTTATATAACTATTTTATATCTATTTAAGATGTATTAAAAATCTATATACTAAAAACTTAAATATAAAATAAATAACTAATTTAAAAAAATAAAATAATTAAAGATACTATTCTCCTTACTGTTTATGCTTAAAAGATGAATTTCAGCCGTTATTAAGTATATTATCTAAATATTTCAACCATTTATTGAAATATCAATAAGAACAATTTGACTATAGTGAATTTAACAACAAAAATTACACTGATTTTTCGTTATCATTTTTAGATTCTGAAAGTAGAAAGGGACTTAGAGGTTTTATAAAAAACTTTTAAGTCAAGATTAAACGAACATTAATTTAACTATATTTAAAAAATCTCACTACGATTATTTTTAATAGGTATATTTTTCGACATTTATTATTTTGGTGTAAAATTCCTAGTTATTCTAAAAAAAAAAAAAATGGAACAAAACTTAACAATTTCACAGAGTACATTTTTAATATCATAATATGTACGTTCATAATTTAAAAAAAATGCTCGAAAATTGTTTTTATAGTAATATATCTAGATATATTATATCGAGCTCTGCTCAGAATTCAATCTAATGTATCCATTATACAGTATTTTCTTAATAAGCTAAATACTTCCACTCCCTACTGCAGACCGGATATTTTTTAAAGTTGAATAGTTTTAAATAAAAATTAACACTATTCATTTTTTTTTAAATTAAAATATTTGAATTATAATATTTATATATGAAAATTACAATGTGGCTCTCAATAAAAAAAAAAAAACTATAGAAATATATGACCCGATAATGTAAAAATATTGCTGATCCCTGAAGACTGAAATAAATGGTGACCGGTCAAAATATCTTCAATCGAAATGTATTCGATCAATAATATCTCAAGTCAAAAATATTTCCGTTCAAAAATATTTGCAATAAAAAATATCTCTAGACAGTATATTCGTTATCAAAAATATTTATATTTTTATATTTATTAAGGTACAATTAATAATTTAAAATGTAACGTCTCTAAACTATAATTAATAGTCAATTCTTAAATTTTAATATAATTATTTACACCATTTATTAGCTTAAATTAAACTTTTTATATAAATATTTTGTACTACAAACTTAAATGAAATACATAAATTAAAATAAACAGGTATTAAATACCTGTAAAATAAAAAACAATTTAAATCTGTTTACTTTACAAGCTACAAGTACATAAAACTGTATTTAAATGGACCTTTTAAAATATATTGTAGTTCAGAGATATATTTTACCAAAAATATTTCTGTTGAAAAATATATTATATTTTGACAGGTAACCCAAATAAATTAATAGATAGGTAGGTACTTAAACTAGAAAGTTAAGGTAGGTATTATAATCCATTAATACAAAACAATTAAAATTTCGTCTTCGTTTAGTAAAATAATTTTAATATGTATTTAAATTCTGGATTTCTTTTAAGAACCACAATTATTATTGAAAAATAATATTATTCTTCAAAAATGGGATTTAAATTCGCATAAAAATTCACCAACCTTTTTTTAGGTAAAAAAATATTCGAGTATATCAATTTTACTTGTATCAATTCCACCACAGGACGCACTCGAATTACCTCCTAAAGCTTGGTATTAGACCTTTTTCTACTCGAATTTATCTGGGTGTTTTCGGAGGAAATTCCATAATAACCAACATTTTTGAATTACTTCCCAAAATAACCCAACGATGTATCCCATCTATACATAGATATATTATATTAATAAATTAATAAATTAATTTACAACCCATGTTATTTCTCATTTTTACATAATTTGTTTCACGCATAAATCAAATAAATTCCTCACTACGTTCAAAATCTAAAATTAACTTAAATCTTCATAAAAATAACTTTACTTTAATTTTAGATACTGAGTGAATAGAGAAATGTATTAGTTTTACAATGATGTGTTTGTTTCTTTTTAGTCTTTTTTATGTCTGTACTCAAAAATTATGTACCCAAATTGCATCTAGTTGATACTTGAATATTAGGTAGTTTTTCAATTTTTTCGATAAAAGCATAATTTTGTTCAAACTAGTATATTTTTTTCGTTAGTTGTAATTTCGTAAATAATGGTATAAAGTCATGAAATTTTCACAAAAAAATGATTTAATTACAATGTTAACGAAATTTTTTCCAAATTTTAGGCTATTTATAGCAATTTTTAATTTTCAATTTTTTTCGTCATAAAAGGTTTAATTTTAGGTTTTATGACCTGAAATTATAATATAATTTAAAAACTACATTTTTCTAGGTGCCTTCAAATAATTTAAAAAATCGGTATTTACACACATATTTTTTTAATAACTATTTCTTAATTTTTCATAATATCCATTTCAATATTTCGACATTTATTATTTTAATATGAAATATATTCGAATATTGGAAGAAAACTTAGTCTATAGACTTGAAACTTTTACCAAAAAACATATATATGTATCAAATCAATCAATAAGAAAAAATTTTTCCCCCAATTTCAGGTTTTTCATTGCAATTTTTAATTTTGAAGTTTTTCGTCATAAGTTAATTTTTTTATTACCACTAATACAGTAATACGCGACATGTTAGTAATATACACCAAAACTTCGCTCAGAATTTTTTTATAGAAAGAAACGATTTAACATTGCTTCCAAATTCAATACATCCACCGCCAGTATCCTACCCTACTTTCACTGTCCCCCCTACTGACCGGCTTTTTTAAATTCAGTATTATCCAATATCGCAAATTGTATACTATAATATTTTACATAGGTATATTATTTTATATAATTAAATTGTATAGTAGGTACTATAATTATAGTACACTCCCTGTGTGCACAATGATGATGTATTAATCTATGTGATGTCTGTTTATGATCTCAAATGTGACGACACATTTTGATATCTATGTGCCATCTCACAGATATAGACGGAAAATATTACGTATTACGATATCATATGTGATATATAAATATATATATATATCACTTCGCGCTGATGAGGTCTATGTGATATAAGTAATGAACTATCATAATATTATAATTATTTATATATACATATATTAATTTCTCGATAAAAAAACGTATAAGTACATTCTAATTTAAACCTAAATAAATAACATTAAAATATGAATAAATGCATTTTTTCTACATGAACCAGGGCATACATTTTTGTTATATCTCGGGATCTACCGATTATGAACTGAAAAATAACAAACTAATTACCTAGATGTCCATGGTCGGACGTTCATAGAACAAATATTTTTATATTATAAACTACCGGTTTGAACAATAGTCCATTATAAAAATATTTTTCAGGGGGAGGGCATGTTCCTCTCCTGATCCCCAATAAATACTCACATATAGGTTTAAGGAAAAGGAAAGGGGTTTCTAAAAGCACGAAAAGATAGGGACACTTTGCGGCTGACTGCAATGCAGGTCTCATGGAATTGAGGCTATACATAATAGGCATGGCGATGAAAGAAAAATGTTGAATCACCACAGCGAATTTAATAAGAGTCAGATCAGATTCGAACTGATGTAAAGTTTTTTATACACTCCGGTATATAACTACTAAAAGTCACTTTTTTTGGCATTCTCCCCCTACCTTCCTAATGTATTCCTATGTGTAAGGACTTTAAAGAAAATTAGGTGTAGCCAAAACCATGATGCTCTGGGTTTACTTCCCCTTGAGTTATGTACAACATATTATAATATATTACCTTAATGTACAACATATTTTGTACCGGTCCGAGCCCGTTCTGGCTATTATTCAATACGCTGTAACAATTCAAAAATTTTCCCTTCCTTTGCCATTCCTGTAATCGTATAGGTACTTATTAATTAAATAGTCAAGTTTTACTCAAATTAGTATCTCGACTAATAAATAGGTAGGTTAGGGCGTTAGATAGAAATAAATAATGTTCATGTGTCATGCGTTTAACTTCGGCTTCAACTTTTGCAACAGTGAATATATATTTTCATATTTATTTTAAAGTTTTAATTAACGTCTCAAAGGAGTTACAAATGTGATATCGCATGCACTTTTTAAATCCAGTTCGCAAAACCGGACATTAAGCGTCTAGTGTGTGTCGCAGAAAAGTCACATAGAACTAATAATAAACTTCACATGTCACAGTGCAACTAACTATGTAATGTGTGACTAGATTTTACACACAGGGCTGTAATAATAAAATTAGAAAACAAAATAATTTTCAAAACTGAAAAATCGATTATCGATTTCCATTCTAACTTTAACCGAAAACTATTCGAGTAAGTTGTTCCAGTGAACGATAATTTTGAAATCTGGAGGCAAATCGAGTACACTGCATGAGGAAGATCTATAATTACGTATATTGATTCCAATAAATTGATGAAATTATTAATCCGTTCTGCTTATATCCAATACATAATTATTATTTTATAGATATAAGTGTCAATATGTAAATAATATGATTGCAGACAATTTTTTTTTTTTAATGATTATGGACGGTGTTAATACACCAAACTATTGACCAAATTACTACACAATTATGGACGATATAATAATGTACCTACTTATGTAAACAGATATTATATAGGTAATAAATTATAACATATCAAATAAATAGTTAATATATATGTTATTATAATATAATAATATATATATATATCATAACGAATTTTGACTAACTATACCAATATACTAAAATTCATAGAATATCTAATAGCAAACCATCATATAATCTAAATCTTATCTACATTTGACCTACTGGTGTATAATACTATATTATATTATTATATAAGTATTTAACAGAATACTCTATAATAATATATACTCTATGGTATATATCTGAATTGTAATAATTTAGCGATTTATACAAAACATTTAACCGGATATTTAAAAAAGTTACAAAAATAATACTCGCGAAATCGATAGGTCTATCTCTATATAGTGGTAAAATTGATACTAACAAAATTTATGCTATTTTGATGGAATCGATATATCCCCTTGAAAATATGCTTATCACATACCCTAATTATTATAATATTGTCCAATCAAACATGTATAAAACTGTTTAAATTTAAATAGTTTTGGAAAATATTTCGATTCTTTAAATTATAAATGTTATACAATAAAATAAAATAAAATAAATAAGTATCCCATTGTTCTGTCGGTAAAAGTTAAAAACGATATTGGGATTTTAACTAATTTATCGTTACATTGGCATATGAAGATCGGTTATATGTGTGTAATGTTTAGATTACCCGATTTCACTACCTACCAGAAAAATAAGCACCAGGTGTTATTGTTGTAATATAGGCAGATACTTAAAAAACTTCCAATTCGATTAAGTAATGGAAACTAAAAATGCTTTGTTTAGACAGTGCCATAATCAGATAAAATTCGTTTGAAATGTAATTACCTATCACACATAAACAACGATATTTGTCTTTAATGGATAAGTGTACAAATAATACTTATATACCTACCTAACAATTGTATACAAGTATCTAGTAACCATAAGGGACTATCTGCAAATTTACGTTGTTATAACATTACTACACTACTACTCACTTCTTTTTCTATTCTATTTGTCATATTATGTAAAATTACCGATCAGTGTACCTATACTTAACTGTATTTAATATTTAATTAAAAATATAAATTGTTTAGTTAAGCAAAAGGTATCATACAAGTTTTAGCATTTACTTTGTAGGTATCGCTGTAACAAAATGGTTTAGCCAGAGACTACACAGAAATTAATACTCTCTGTCAATTCGTTATATGCGTGGATAGGTAACCGTTTTTATAATATATAACATTCTCTTCCCGAGCTTGTTAAATTAGTTGGCGTCAGTATTGCCAATTTAGCCGTAAATGTATCGTCTTTGACAATTTGGGTTCAACCTGAAAATCATTCCAGGCCCATAGATATAATGAAATTAATGAAGTTAAATAAAGAGTTGTATAATTATACCAACCTATATAATTAACCATAATAAATAATCTATAGTTTAATAACTTTAATAATTTAAATAAAATGAATCAAAAGTATTTTTTTTTAATAATTCTATATTGTATCTATACGATGCCTGTATATTATGAAGATTTTATTAAATATTATGTTAAGAGAATGCTATACACCTATTTTAGCGGTATTAGAATACGTATACACTCTATAATTACAAGTTCTCTCTTAGTAATCGCAGAGTCAAAATGTATACAAAATATGAAAGATGAGAGTATTTACTATTCTGTAGTGTAGAGTTTTTTTAGTTAAATTTTTTTTATATTTTTTTTAATTATAAATTTTTAAAATTTCATGATTTTCAATCACCAATTTAGACATTCAAAAAAGCATATTGAAAAAAAAACCCCACTCTACAGCATAGTAAATATTCTCATATTTTCTATTTTGTATAAATTTTTGCTCTGTCATTATACAGAGAACAGTTGTAGTTTTATAGGGTGAACGTAATTTTTAACAAATATCGTAAAACCACAACAATAAAAGATGATACTGACACATGTCTATTTTTAAGTTACTTTTAAAATATAATTAAATATTTTTTAATTTTTGGATTTTAATTTTTCTTAAAATTTCATAAAAATTCCGTCCTCTTAATAAGTGGGAATAATATTTTTAGAAGCTATAAATAGTAAATCTATAGTAAGCCTAATAATATTGTATAGATATACTTATACGTATCTCTAAATACGTTTACGTATATTATAAATAGGAAGTGTTTATAGAATTTGTTAAATAATTATTTCCTATTAATTACGACCTCAACATATATTTAATATAATATTAGTTCAACAAAAAATATTTAAATATATAAGATAGAATCCTTAATTTACTATACTCTATACTCGATACCTTATAATATCCAATATAACAAGTATACATATACAAATATATGAAACTTATAGTAATAATTTAGTATACTTTTGCGATAAGTTATTATTCTTTAGTATTATAAAGACATTTTCTTGAATAAATATTTTTTTAATAAGGCTCACTAGTAATTGAGCGTGTTATTATCACCCTAATAATATTATGATCTATATTAAAGTTAAAAAAAAATGGTGTCAAGGGTGACACATATAGAGATGACATAGACATTCATCCTTTCTATTTTAAGTACCCATTGTGTATAGTCTTCAAAAGCTTTTGACCTCCAACTATCATTGTCCTCATTGAATTAACTAGAGATAAATATTTTATAAATTACCTAACATCACATTTTGACTTACAAAACGTATACCTACTTCGAGAGCTTTGGATTAAAAGAGTTCTAACACTAAAATATTCGAATACATATTTAAAAAAAAAATACTTTAATTCAATATTAATGGGCACCATGTTTGATTTTTGTATATTTGAAAAAAATCTATAATACTAAACAATTTAGGAAACCCTTGCACTCAGCGAGAGTACTGAATTCCCGGTTTCTATACGCATTTTTTTAGTTAATTTATTCATTTATAAACGCATTGAACAATAAAAATGTTACAACAATTTATTTAATCTAATAAACTTATGTACCTATAAAACCTAAAAAAAATAAAAATAATACAAATTGCAAATATTAATATATTGGTTACCATGGCAACGAATTGTAAGGGCAGACGGACTTGCGGATATATGGATGCAATGGGGCTTTAAAGGGTCTATACTTACATATATATAGAAACCTAAAATTAATATTAGGAATAATTATTTGAATTGGTTTTTAAAAAAAAATTACTATAATATAAAACAATTTAATCGAAATATTTCTTTTTAGTATCATATTATTATTAATAGTTGGAACTACATAGTTTTATTTAATGCATAATATTTATATTTATATCAAAAAAAAAATGAGTCATCTATATAATTTAACTTTTATTCTTTTGAAAAACTACGTTCAAATATTTTATTTTATTTTATTAATTTTATAACTGTTTGTTAATTGATTTTTTTAATACATATATTTTGTTTAAATTAAATTCGCTTTATAGTTTATAAACTAATATTTTTCATATTTAAATTTATGTATAGTTTTTATAGGTTTCGGGTATATGGAGTATTACCTACATTTTCAAAAAATATTTTATAGAAATCAATAATAAAATATACTATTCACACTTTGTGTTAATTTTCTAGAGCTATTTTCTATTTCTATTTTAGGAATAAAGTTATTAATTTAATGTTATATTTTCAAATTATAAAAAAAGACAATTATCGAATGTTTTAAATAAGTTATTAATTCTATAAAAAAATATCGTTTGCAATTACAATGTAAATACAATTTAAACTTTATTTGTTTGAAAGAGTTCATTCCAGATCTGGAATTTTGCACGCCAACAAACTTGAAAACGAACAAATTGCTAAGTTGTGAACGTCACTTCAAATGCAAATATAATATTCATAACCATGAATTATCGGTCTCGGATTAAATTAAATATTCACCAATATGACCTAACGCAATTGTTTGTTAATTTCAATGGTCACATAAATTCAGTACTTAGCAGTATTGACATAATAAAAGTGATCCAAATTCGTCAAAGTTATACAATATCCAAAATGTACGAATACAAATGTTTGATCGGAAAAATTTGTTCGTGTTTGAGTGTATTCGTAAGTAAAATAATTAAGTGAGGATTCATCTTCACAAAACACGATGTAAACTTGCATAAAACAGCGTTGAATCGCACATATTTAATTTATAGGTTTATAGACTAGAATAGATTTCTAATCGTGTTTTTCACACCGGGCGGTTTTACTCATGTGTTCTTTATAATATTTTACTTTGTACTATCACAATTATATATTGTACCAAGTAAGGAGTATATTTATGTACGTTCTTATATACTTTGGTACGGTCATTTTTTTTAAACGTGTATAAAATACGCCTAGTGTGTAACCGAGGCATTTTTAAATTTAAATATAAAAATAATCATATCTATCTATAATTATAAATAAGTCTTTATGTACCTATAAGCTGGGAACCTCATTTAAAATTATGGTCTTTGGGCCACGAAATGTCTTAATCTGGGATTGTCATTCTCGATTAAATATATAGGCAATAATTTATTCATTTACGATATTGCTTTTTCTGAGACTCATATGTATATTATATTAATATCAGGAATAATATGTAATAATTAATTTTAAATTTAATCTATAAAGAGAATACAAATATGCTAATAGATAATAATATATAGTATTATATAATTATAATAATACCTACTGAAATATACTATATCACTATGTATATAAAAAAAAGATATATATATATATATATATATATATGTATATTTGTCCAGGGTTATATTCAAAGCTACAAACTGGATTTACATACGGTTTTTAATATTTTGTGTATAATTTCTCAAAGAAAAATATACACGTGGTTAATTTTTTAAATTCGATATTTAAAAAAAACTTTAAAAACCAGTTTAACTCACTTTATTTTTGACTTCCTACAGTTTTCAACATGAACTGAAATAAAAAATAACATACATTCTGAATAAAATATTTATTAATAATAATAGGTATAATATAAAATATTAGTTATGAGTTAAAATAATTTTTAATTTTTAATATATAGATTATCGTCTTACATCTACCTCCAAATATTTATCATAAAATCGCATTATATATATTAAAAAAAAATGTATTAAAATATAATATTTCATATTGAAAATCATAGATAATATCATAACGTAGTACTTCTTGTTTTTTAATTTAATCAAACCTCTAATTCATAATTAGAGCATTATGATAAGAAAATCATTTTGTATAAAATCCACCTGTGTATCTGAAGTCATCCACTTTTTAGTTAATATTTTAAATGTTGAGTCATAATGATTTTCAAAACATTTTTAAATATAATTAGAATATGGTTCAATATTACCATAGTATTCAATACTCAATGCTTAAAAACTCAAATGGTAAAATATATAAGTTATAGAACAAAATAAAAAAGTAAAACGTCAAAACTTATGGGAGACCTAAAAATAGTCATTGTGACTATATATTTATAAAATAAAAAATAAATATTATCGAAAATCGCACTTTAAATTTCCTAATATTATTATTTTCTCAATTAAAATATTATAACCAAAATACTTTCTTTACTAATTTCAATTTATCGCTAGAAACAATTTAGAAATTCGTAAAAAATCTTATATTAACTACCATCATTGACGAAAGTTGAGTGGGACTTGAGGAGGCTTAGACACCCTAAAAGTTTGGCAAGTCCTCTCAAAAATTATTTGAGAAATTATTATATTTAAATGTATATAAATGGATACTTTTGCTAAGAGACGTAAGAACATTTCATTTAGTAAAAAAAAAATGTCAAAATGTCTGGTTTTCATATATTTGGTCACCTAATCTCCCCGGGTAGAACTTGTCCATTATAATTTGGTGTTGCAGGCTCTTATGATGGGCCAATAGAGTCAAAATGGTGTTTAGTGTATAAAATAAGGATCAATGGTGTCAACATGGTGTTTTATGTGTCTTACATATCAAAATAGTGTCATGTTTAAAATTGGACGTAATTTGGACAACTTCACAAATCTGTATATCTCGGTGGTTTTTCAATATCTAGCGAGGATATATTTTAAAACGTACTTTTTTTTGAATTATTATTTCTGGTCACCATACCTATACATTAATATAATAAAGTTGTATAACGTTAATATCGAGTGGAGCGAAAACATTTTTTAGTTGATAATTATGTATAGGTATTGTCTTAGCCTTCTCCCCCCCCCCCCAATAATTCAACCAGATTTCCGCCAATGAATACCATATATAATATTATACAGGATCTATATAAAATATTATAGATACTTCATGCTTAATCCAAATCCGTATTCAATATTTATAAGCAAAACCTTTACCTGATATTCTAATTTTTATCTAAAACAAAAATAGGGATATACATTTGTACTTTTAATTATAAATATTATGTATATTATCACCAATATAGTCAGTACCTAACCATAACTAGTTTATTTGTCATTTTTTAATTTATAACATTTCTTGATATTTCCTTTATAAAAGGTAGTTTTTCTCTGCACTTTTGAAAAATACTTGGAAAATTAAAAAAATGTATATATCAAGTACCAACTAGAACAAATTTCCTATCAAAAACATCTTTATCAAAAAACCCTTATTTTACTACTTCTGCCCGGAATAGTATACAAACACAAAAAATAAAAATAAGCAATACCTACTCGCTACGCTCGGAATCGAATATTATAAAACAAAACAAATAATATAATATCTCTAATATCTATATCTATAATATCTCTCTAGTAAACAAATAAACAATGTTCTTCGTAACTATGTAATGAAAATGTTATAAAACATAATATCTCCTTAGTAACCAAATCAACAAACTCGTAACTATATAGTATAATAACTACAGATAAACCAACAAATGAACCCACACAACGGAGATATAAGTCGTCTAAACTTGTGCTTAGAAATTGACAAAAGTATATTTATATTTTAGACATTGAGTGGAGCAAGGAATCAATTGGTTTTACAAGGATTTTTATTTTATTTTTTTGTTTAAAAAGGATCTGAATAGCAAATTGATAACAAATCCATTTTAATGGTATATACTTCCAGAAATCATTTTTGATTTTCTTAAACATTTCCTCCAATTTATTTCAGAAAAATGAATTAATATATTTTAATTCTGTTTTCATACATGTTAATATAAGTTTTGAAGTACAAGACACAATTTTTTTATTTTTATTTTTTAAAACAAAAAGGCGGTGAAGTGGCTGATGAAAAGAAGCTTGTTTTTAATGATCTCCACGGGCAACTACCTGCAGGTCACAATATTCAATGTAAAACAAAACACGAAGAATACTTGAAAAGAAGATGCTAAAATATAGTGAAGAACGTAGGATTTTTCATAAATATTAATTTTTACAAAAATGTCGTCAATTTGAAGGAAAAAGTTTTTTATGAACAAATTGGTCATAAAGCCATTACATTTCAATCAATCGAAAAAATCCTACATACTTCATTAAAAAATATCATTATAAAGTTAAAGTTAAAATTTGGAGTTGATCGGTTGAAAATTTAAGGCGCTAGTTAATCGCCCACTTTGAAAAATATAGATTGGAGAAAAATGCATTTAAAGATTCAAGTATTTACATTTTTTAAATTTCTAATTAATTTTTTAACTTTAATCTTAAATTAGCCTTCCAAATGAACTCAAAATTTAAAAGTCTTAAAATTTACTTAAACTCGAAATTTAAAAAGCGAGCACTCGATTTAACCACAAATCAGCATTGTGACTTCGTTAAAAAATCGACTGTTTGGATAATTTAAAAAATTTTCCCTCACAGACTTTTGAGTATTATTTTTAAATAGTTAAAAAGTGTTTAAGACAAAAAAAAAATAATCAAAAAAAAATCTACAAGGTAGTATTACTCTTTAATATACTTTATAGCAAATAATAAGCTGCTGGAATTTATTTGAACTAATAAATTGCCATAAAATAAAAACACCCACTTGTACCAGAATGTTATCAACTAATCTTCTCTTTATAATCTGTAGCACCACCAAATATTTCATCCACTAGTCGCTACCATAAATAATATAGAATGGATAGGACATCTTTATAATGATTACCCATGGGGTAATTACGTTCCCGAAGTTTTGGTATATGTTCCATCAATTCCACTGTTACCAGTAGTTCAAGGCGGTGACCTTGAAAATAAAAATTTGAGAAAAATGTCTTTTAAGTTTCAAGTAGGTATTCAAATTTTTAATTAATTTACTTTTAATTTTTTAATTAGTTGTTTACCTTTAATCCGAAATGGATCTTCCAAATGAACTCATAATTGAAGTTTTAAAAATTTAACTCAAAATTTAAAAAGCGAGCATTCGAAAATCGCTCTCAAATTACCCCACACAAATCAACATCGTGACTTCACTAAGAAATGGACTGTTTAGACCGTTTCAAAAATGTTCCCTTACATACAGACTTGAATATCACTTTTGAATATTTAAAGAAACATTTAAGCCAATAAAAAAAAATCTATAAGGTAAATATAGTAAGGAATTACCCCTTAAGCGTAAAGGTGCGCACACACTGCCGCGGTGGCGGTGGTGATAGCGATGGCGGTGGTGGAAAACTGTAACGCACGTATTTGATACTACGAACGCACACTGCCACGTTAAGATCTGCTGTGGATCTCGCGGTAAAATAACATCGTGGTAAATTGCTGCATGAACAATTTTACCGCCACTGTGGCCGTACATGATATACGATATACGTATATTTACAACAGATTTTTTCATAGTATATAACATAATATTCGATTATACGAATATACAGTACGTCATATTAATACATTCTTCCATTTTTAAATATATATAATATAAATAAATATAAATATAGGTACACAATAATATATATAAATAAAATATAATATAAATATAAAAATATATATAATTATATACATGTTATATTTTGTAATTGTAATAATTTTAACCTACCTATTATTATTTATTAATATTTATTAGCATAGGTTATTTATATACCTATTTATTATTTAAATATTAAATTAATATAATATTTAATTTAATGTTATTCGTATTATTACTTATTTGGGTCAATTGTGCATAAAGTACATATCATTGATAACTGTTATAAAATAGGTATTCTATGAAAAAATAAATGTTTATTTTTACTATTTTCAATAATTTACAATTTAGCGGTTATTATAGTTAATTACTCTTCTGCACTGATAACCGATATATTCTTGATTTTTTTTTTCCCCTAATTCATTTTTTTTTCTTTCAAATATTTTTCCAATCACGATGTCTTTTACGAAAAAAGACAATATTGAAAATTTTATATTGTTGGTTAAAGAACATCCAATATTAAATATTGTATTCGTTATCGCCACCGCCACCGCAGCAGTGTGTGCAGCCGTTTCCGCCACCACGGCAGTGTGTACGGACCTTATAGAAAAACTACCTTTTATAACGAGAAATGTTTATAAATGTATAATTTTTTTTAAATAACAAATAAAATTGCTATGGTTACTATTATATTACTAAAATAATATATTATTTTATTTGGTAAAATAAAAAATAAAAATATTTTTACAGAAGGTAATGCATAATATTTATTTAAATTAATTAAACGGGGTAAAAACTCGTTGTAAATTACAAAAAACAGAAGAAAAAAAAAGTAAAAGTATGTTTACAAAAATAAAATAATTATATATTATAGGAGGAGGTATCCAAATTGGCTTGTAACATATACGTATATACAGCGTGTTAGTGCTTTATTATTTAAGTAATCTGTACCAAATAAAAGAATGGAGAAAGGAGCAATGTTACGAGTGGGACGCGAAAGAACTCTAAATTGTATATGTTGAAGAAGAGAGGGAGAATCAATTTTACCACTGATGAGATTAGGAAGGAATGATAGATCATGGGTTAGTTAGCGATTGGTTAACGACTGAAGATTTATACTACGGAGTATAGGGTCGTAATCATGTTAAGGATGGACAATATTTAATTTTAATCCAGCGAAGCTAAGAACCCTACACTGAACTCGCTAAATTTACTGGCAGTATACCTCTGAGTGAAGGTTCCAAACAACAGAACCATACTCAATAATGGACCTTATAAGTGCATAAAATAGAGCCTTTAATGACCTAAAGAGTTTAAACTCCACAGCGACATGCTTAATAAAATCTAATATCTTAATATCCTTGCAGGTGATATGAGCTTTAGGACATAGGGAGGAATCAAAGACGTAACCAAGATCACAAACCTCATTAACAGAGATGAGAACAGCACCATTAATTTAATAGGATAATTTACGAGGAAAACGATATCAAGAGAAGGACATGGACTTACATTTATTGACGTTAAAGGATAGCCCAATATTTGTACCTCACTTAACTAGTCTTTCTAAGTCATCTTGTAAATTTAAGCAATCCTCAAGGGTATAAATTTTAAAAAAAATCTTAATGTCATCCGCAAATTATAGAAGTTTACAGTAATAATATGGACTTTTGAGACGCTGCATATAAATAAAGCAAATAGAATGGAAGACAAATGTATACCTCGAGAAACACCAGACGTGACTATAAAGATTTTTGAAAAGTTTAACCCATTGAGGCCTGTTAAATAGATGGGAATGTAACCAGTCTAGCAGGGGGTAACCAATGCCCAGTGCCTCGACTACAGAAACAAGCATATCGTGATTAACTGAGTCAAACACTTTCGTGAAATCTGTATAGATCACGTCCACTTGGGATCCACATTTAAAGGCATTATAGATGTACTTACAGAAAGTAATATTACATGTTACGGTTGAACGTTCAAGACGAAAACCATGCTGCTCATCAGGCAAGATTATATTAATGAAAAACATAATTCTATCTAGAACCAGTGATTCAAAAGTTTTTGATAGGTGAGGAAGAATCAATATTGGTTGATAGTTCTTAACGTTGGAGATATTACCAAACTTAAAAATTGGAGTTATATGGCTGATTTTCAAAATATAAGGAAAGATACCTTCAGAAATAAAGCACCGGAAAAATAACCATAAAGGAGAGGTGATAACATGTCTAATGTGATAAAGAAAATCACTCGGAAAACATTAGAACCAACAGAAGTAACACCACGTAGGGTAGACAATTTTAGGAGCACATTATTACAAGAACCATGCGTTGTTAGGTAAATCAAAAAAGGGCAAGTTACGGGCCTGTATATCAGTAGTACAATATGTAGAGGAATAAACAGAACTAAGATGAGAGGCAAACATATCAATAGTATCTTGTATATTGGTACTAGACAAGGTATTTAGAGTTACAGTTTTGGGAACTGCAGAAGTAGAACGATTTTTGCGAAAAAAAAAAGTCCCAGAATTTATTAGGATTTTTGCTAAAAGGATTCAGTTTTTTCAATAAAGATACTATAGCATTTCCTGAATTCCAGTATACACATAGCTCGAAGATGAGAGAAAGATTGGTAGTCAAAAAGATCTAGTGTAGACTTATAAAAGCCATGTGCTTTATTTTTTTGATGAATAAGGTATTTTAGCTCACGAGATAAAAATATTATTTTAAAATTTTTATTTGACTGTTATATTATATATAACCATTGATTAATTATATATAATTAATCAATAATATATATATAACCTATGTATAATATTACACCAAAGTACGCTTGAATTTGTTTTATAGAATTCAACGATTTATCATTGCTTCCAAATTTAATATATCCACTGCTAGTATCCATAGTGTAACAAAATAAATAAGCCAAATAGTTTTTAGGCTAAACATAAGTTTAGACACCTTATATTCCCATTATGTTTGTCTGTCCCTCAGGATAGTTACTAGTACATATATTTACAACAGATTGTTGATTTTAATACGAGGGTGATGGATTTTATTACTTTTATATTAGACGTATATAATACATTTTTACAATTCAATGATATGGTTACCTAAAGTTTTTGGTGTACTTAGTAGTAGTTATAATTGTAGACTAATGTTTACAATACGTTTAGAAACCACGAATTTAACATGCTCGCAGAGTGCAGGACTTTCTGAACTTCTTTGTTTTTTAAAAATATTTTGGTCGAACATACAGTTTGCTTATCAATTTTTTGTCAATGGTTTTAATTGTATATCTTCATATCTTAATTTAATAATTTTGATGTGTAGGTGTTTCAAAAGATATTTATGAAACTTTGTGCATGAAACATATTTAAAATACTGTTTCATAATTATGATTATTTTAATCGTGTCACCACACTAGAAATCGATTTTTTTATCAGTTCATATGACATTTTTAATATAGAAATTAATATTCTTTTTTTATTTAAAATGAAAATTTACTGAAAAAAACAGTAATAAACAGTGTTTGTCATTTCTATTATTAACTATTATATAATATTGTATAATAATAGACTAAATAATCGTCGATAAAAATTTATTTTTGTCAATGAAAATCTTCTTCTTTATCGATGAAAATAAATACTAATTTATTCAGAAATAAAATGAAATCAGTAGTCTAGTACTTTATAGAGAAATGAAAATTTTAACTTATGCATTGGATACTTTTTTGCCTTATTTAATTCAAAATACTTACAGAAATCATTTTTCAAGGATAAATTATTTTTCATAAATAAAAATCATTAGGACCGAATTCAAAATAATCATAATATATCTAAACATAACATGTATAATATTAATAACGTGTAAATTAAACTCTAAATATAAACAAGTAAACATTTTTTTAAAAATATAAAATATATGTATATGTTTATTGAAAAGATAAAAAAAAAACAATATTCCTTTATTAAACAAAATTAATCATAATAGTTTAACAAATAAATTAAATATTTGTGAACTTTGTAATCTAACAATTTTAAAAATACCTATAGTACATATGTAAAAAATAAAATTCATGTAGTAATTTAGAGGTATAATACTTATGTAGGTACCTACTATATAAAAATCTTAAATTAAAATATTTTATTATAATAATAGTTCTCACTCGTCATAAAATTATTATGTCAGTTAATTTTTATATATACAATATACTTAAACAAAATACATACAGAATTTCAAGGGTATTAGGACTTTTCCTACTTGTAAAGACCCCATTAATCTACTCTATCATCAAAACGAACTCTAAACACCGTGGGTCATCTTGCACTATATATGTAAGCAACAAAGGTTGTTTGTTATAACAAACTAGGCCAAAAAGTGGTCAAACTAAACATATCCTATAATATATACAAACTCAGTTGTGAAATAATGAAACATAATGAGTAAAGTTTGTCTTTTTCCTTTATAAATAAATTATATTATAATCTTTTTTTTTTTTTTTGAAAATGTTTACCCATTTTTTGGTTATTAATAGCAATTTTCCATTTTGAGTCATTTAATTCATAATAGATACTTTACAAAAAAAATAGATTTTTGTCGTTTTTATTTTTATTTTTTTATATTATTTTTTTGATCAAGTCAGAATTTGGCGGTCGGACTTGGTTTTAGTTATATCAAATTTAAATTTTACCATTTTATCAACTCATTTAAGAAATGCACTTTTTTCAACTTTTTTTGCTTATTATAATATTATATAATATTATCATTATATATATTACTAGTATAATCTGCAGTAATTGTCAAGTATATCTACAGAAGCTTCACTCAGAATCGTTTTTTTTAGAAAGAAATGATTTATCATTACTTTCAAATTCAATATACCCGTCTTCATTATCCTACCCAACGTGCGAAGTGATTCCCGGTTTTTTACTATTATGTATTCTTGTTATTTTTTAGTCTTAATACTTTTCTTAAATGGCAACTTTTATTTTTGAAATATAATATTCCGATACCTAATATTTATCTAAATATTTTGATATATCAATATTGAATATTGAACCAACATTTTATTATTTATAATAATTAAAACTTTAAATAAGAAATATGAAGAGACTAGTAATAATTTCTTTAGTACACTATACTGCTAATGCACTCTTCTAAACTTATGACATAAATAAATAATAATAATGTTGGGTCAACATCAATATTTTCTAAAAATAATAAGCATCGGAATATTAAATCAGAAATATAGGTTATCATTTAAAAAATAGTAAAATGCCTAAACAATATTAAGGATAAAATATAGTGAAATATTCAAACTTTTAAGTTTCTAAACATGCATTTCTAAGCCTTATACCCCATTATATTCATCCGCCCGTCAGTCTGTCCATAGTTTCTAGTTCTTAGTTACAATTGTTGATTTGGAAATAGATATTATTAATTTTATAATATTTTTATTACATAGTTACGAGCAGAATTACGAATAACGTTGTTGTTTTGGTTAATAGAGAAATAGATATTCATTTAGTATTATATTTTTAGATTATTGTTTAAATTAATATACTGGTATTTAGAAACTGGAAACTCAGTACACTCTAAAAGTAACCTTTTCTAACTTGTTTATAAAAATATAAGCACAGAGAAAATTATATAAGAACGTTAAAAATCACACCGTAAAATAACCGTAAAAAAAGATCATTCCCCTTGAATACGGACATACAATAAATAAATCTTCATTTTCAAGAAAAAACAAAAATATTATAAAATTTAACTATATTTATATCATAGGCAGAAATCCATTAAAATGTCAGGGGGGGGGGCTAACATTTTTAAGATCTATGTGAGCAGTGGGGATTTGCCCCCACACCCCAACCACACAGCTAAAAACCACTATCTACAGTTCAAAACCCACATTTTTTTTTTTCATTTACATATAACAATACAAATATAATAATTAAATGTAGTTTTATTTTTAAAGTTTAAATCAATATTATAATTTAATTAAATTACATTCATCTTAATATTATTGTTCTATTTTTTTCAGCAAATTTATCAATTATTTCTATGCTGTTTATATTTTTTAATAGTTGTTTTTCAATATTATTATACTCATAATCACATTATAATATTGTGTTATCAAATCTGTGGCAATCACGGATTGTGATATTTGGCCATATTTATTATTTTGGTATGGTTAGTGGTTATATCTATTGTACATTTTTAACAATTTCCTTTTATAAAATAAATAATCACATTTTTTTTAAAAAAATAGCAATGAATCTTCAAATATCCGAAATCAAAATGAGAAAAAAATATAACATAATTTATTACATACATTTTTTTTAGGAAGCTAATGAAAAATTTGGGGGAATTTAGCCCCTCAAGCCCCTCTCCATTTCTGGCTATGACTTATATACCTAATTATTTTACTAATTTTCAGATTCAGAGAACATATTTGCTACATAATAATTTATATATATACTTCTACCACAGATAACATGAAAACAGATTGTGCACTCAGCGGTAAACAAAAAACTGGCCAACTCGTGCTGATAATGAGCTCGCCAAAAGCAGTGTGACTATGTCAACGGAACAAAATTATTTAATGTGTCATATAATATGTGGTAACACTGATATCGATATGCGATATTATCAATGTACCGTCAGATC
>JAIPRL010005267.1:0-33150 GCA_025469235.1 Pemphigus obesinymphae | reverse complement strand
AAAAAAAAATTTTTGAATGTTAGATTACATGCTAAATATTTAGTTTATTGAAAAAAGGATATGAGATTCCCTCCAAAATGTTGTGAACTTTCGATCTTATAATAGGCGTCTTTGCTCTTAAACAACTAGGGAATGAGTTAAATTGTAATTTTCCGTAGGTATGTTTTATGTCGTAATTTTTAATTTATATATATGGCCATCATGTGCTGCTTCTAGTGGTGTGTATATTATACAACACGTAAAATTGGCCGCACGGGAAGCCGAGACACGCTAGGCCGGTCACCGACGTTATCAGCTATAATTCTACAAATCTTTAAATGATTATGTTGTGTATAATAATATAACACATTATTATTTACCCACACGGCATACACCAAAACTTTATGAAGAATTACAAAAACTAGTAGTATTATATTAGGTATATTAGTATATTAGGTATATTATAAAAATATGAACTGCCAACTGGGAACAACTGCAATGAGTATAGACGATAATACCTGTATTTTATATACCTAACCTATTGATTCAATAGATACTGCGTAAAAAATCAGAAAAATACAAAATGCGTAGAAATTATAATAATATAATAATTATATAAATTCTTAAATTATTATGTTCTATAATGATGAAAAAATTCAAAAATATACAAAATTAAATTGTATATAAATGGTGTTCAGCGCTCATCCCAATGTTTGAAATTATGATTTATAATATTTCATTGAAATTATTTATTTATAATTAGATAAATACTCAGCGATTACAAAATTATAAATATCTATTACGTATTGTTAGTTATTAGATAGGTAATTGATATTATGTTTGGATCTTTATAAATTTCCTCGACTTGTAATCTGAAAATGTTTGTATCAAAAACAAACTAAAACTAATGCATATTCAAAGAATTAATATTTATATATATAGGTACCTGGTACATTATATTTATAAATTATAAAAGTGGCAATACGAAGAGAATGAAAAATCATTGTCATTTAGGTTTCACTGAGTATTCGTGATTCTATCCATACTGTATGCACGATACGCGAAGTATTTTTAGATTCTGAGCGTAGCGAGGGAGCTATTGATTTTACAATGATGTTTATTTTATTTTTTATTTTTTTATTTTTATTTTTTTTTTGTAAACACTTTTTCTACCAGAAGGTGTGCTTCGATCTTTACAAGCTTACCTGGTTTCCGGTAGCAAATTGCATCTAGTTGGTACTTTAAAGAGGTCATTTTTCAATTTTCTCAATAGTTTTTTAATGCGTAAGGAAAAACTACGAAAAAATTAGGTAAAAACGGCAAATTTACGGTTTCGTCAAATCGGGAACCTCTGCTTAAATTTTTACAAATTTATTTTACTTGTATTATTTACGTAGTATATCAAATAGAAGTCCAAAATATTCGATGGCTAATGGGGGAAAAACATCAAGTCCTTCAATAGTGTCTTTTCAACCAAAGTATGTTTATACAAATACTTATAATCAGAGAACGAATTTATATGCACAAAAAACCCTCTTAATATGCATTTACAAATACTATATAATATGCTACAAAAGTACAAAATATGCATTTAAAATGTACAAATTAAATATCCAAAAAAAGAAAAAAAAAGTTAAAAATATGTAGTAACATATAAATCCGTTTCCTAATTATAATTAATACTATTTTATTTATTTTATTTTTATGTGGAATTCGTAAATCTAAAAATATCATATTACCATAAAATGAAACTTATATATAGGTTTCACAATATTATATAGGTGTTAGCAGTACTCCAATTGGAGGGGGGGTGCTCCTCTACTATTCTATAATATTTTAAAAGCACCCTTATTAATTGTTTTTTACAGTATACGAGTTACATAGTTTGAGGGAACGTTCATTAAATTAATTTTATTGAAAACCCGAGAGTACCCCTTCTTATATTTTTTCAACTCGAGCACTGGGTATTAGGTGGTACCTATATATTATTTTTGGACAGCGGATTTATAATATTATATATATATATAATATTGTTTTTAATATACATAGTTCTGTGGTTTCTGTAAACGTGTCAGCCGTAAGCAAAAATTATCAACTGGATTGTGAAGAACAATTTGTAATTAGTAGTAGTACACCATTAAAAAATGATACTAATATAAATATCAGTGATCCGGAAGTATCAAATGTGGAAAGCTATAAGCTTACAACTTGTTATGAAAATAATAATTAAAATTCCTAAGTGTAACATCTGGTGATCATGACTTCATAGTGTCTATTTAGTTTGATTTGAGGGTCGGGCCATTTTTTAATGGAAGCTTTTGTAAATAGGAATTGTACGTATTATTCGTAATTTTACAGAATGTATTCCTTAGGCATTATCCAAAATATCGAAAAAGTATCTCTTTAAAGTATACCATCATGATCAAATTTGTTACCGTAAAATTAGTACATACGTTATTATATTAGAAGTCTTCTGATCGAAAAGTGTTTACAGATAAAATAAAATAAATAATACTACTACTAGCTTCCTTGCTTCACTCAGAATATAAAACGTTTAGTCAGTGCTCGAAATGGAAAATTTTATGAACCGGAACCCTATAAATATAGTACCCATATGTCTTTTTATTTGTAAAATAAAGTTTTTTTTTTTTTTGCTCATAAACCAATTAACAAATATAAATATTAATCCAATTATTTCAATTTTTTTTTCCAGTAAATATAACAAGTTTCAATTTATAACGATTGAAACACTATTTGCTATTCAGTTTTCCCTCAAAATTAAACAATTTGATCAGAACAACGGTGATAACAAATAGAGGGAAATATCTTTGTTTGCTATTTAATAATTATTGTTCTCGATATCATGAAATTACAGTGACATAATATTAATAGAAAGAACATACTTTCCATTTTTTTTTAATAATTAAATATTTTTTACTGTCCAGAATTCTGAAATATTAATTTTTAGCAACCGGGACGGACGCAAAGGCTAATATTACGAACCGGAACGCCGTTCCGGGGTGTTCCGGTCCATTCCGAGCACTGCGTTTAGTATATTTATATAGTGTTAAGTAAATCAATAGGTATTAATTTTAATTATGATTGACCAGTAATATTTAATTCCATAAGTTGAATAATAATAATAATAATAATAATAATAATTTTAAATAAACAATCGTTAATAAATTATAATAGGTAAGAATTGCGTAGGTAGTATACGTATTTAGCAATAAAGAGTGTAAAAATTAGGTAGATAATACAACTGAGGGGCGCGGCGCAGTGCTGCAATCATAGATAAAATAATGCTGCAATCTGATTATAATGTTTTACGTGTTTACAGTGACCAGAACAGAACGATTGTCGATGTAATAATAACGCGCCTCTCAGCAACGATAATAATGCGGTCCGTAGTCCGTACAACGCGCCGCGACAATAGGCGTGGTTAAATACTGCCGCCGTCGTAGCGCAAAAGCTCACAACGCCATCTCTGGAGCGTTAGTTACGTACTCGTCTATGTATCACGTCCTCTTTAGGCCCCTGCAAACACATCATTTCTAAGGAGTTATACATAGGCAACTTTTCTATCACCTGCGGGCGCTACTTGTCTGTGTGTGAGTAGTAAATGATTATTAGTGTGTGTGCGTGATTCACCCCGTCCCACAACCAACGTAATGATCATAATAATATAATACTTTATACATCTTGTTTGTGTGTATGACTTCCCAGAATACTATTACCGCTTATTATCTGTAAAATGAACCAGTACGACTATATAGATATATATAGTATTGTCATATTATAATAATCATAACTTTACAATAGTTATTTGTTTCACATCGGGCGGGTAAATGAACTTAGACAGTTCGTTGACGCTACAGCTTATATATTATATTGTTTATTTTTATTTTATTATAGGTAGCATAGACAAATAATTATTATGTTTTGTTTTGTCTAATTCAAAATTAAATTATCTGTATGTATTATTTTCTACACACACAAAAAAAAACGGCTGTAATTTGTAATAAATTATACACGTTTGTTCTTATTATATAGATATTTTTTACAATACGATAACTATAGGTAACAATATATTATATTCAGATATTGCGGTTTAAAATTTATTTTTTATTATCATTTTAGATTCTGAGTGATTCTAGTGGTTTTATTTCATTTATTTCGGCTGCCTTATCGTTCTTTGGAGTTAAGATGGCTCGCTCGCACAACCTCTTGGTGGGTTTTTCCTTGATGTTGATTATATCAGGATATAATCTAGAAGTTAGTTCTGATAAAGAGCTAACAACTATATACCCAAATTTGAAGGAATAGTGATCTGATTTTCCAATATAAGAAAATTTCCGTCTCCTATTTTGATTAAAATCTCAGCGAAATCCCAGCAGATCTGTCACCTTTCAAATAGACTTTAAGACTTAAAGCTTTTAGGCACGACTTTACTTCATCAGCCCTTGTACCCCTAGTTATAACGGGTAAAGTTTGTCCAAAATCTCCTGCTTACAGCACAGTAACTCCACCCATCAAACTATTATATCCTTTTTAATCTTTTAATGTTCTATTGAGAGCTAAGTAAACTAAATACAATTTAAATCGTTACCCGGGAAATTCGAATAAACAAATTACATTAACAATTTACACGTAAAATGCCCATTTTTTGCCCATTTCAATCCCTTAAAATCAAAATTTTTCAAAATCCTTTCTTAACGGGCCTCTATATTATGAAACGAAACTACAGACCAAATTTCATCTTCATAGCTTCAGCGGTGCCGGCTAGGCCATGATGAATCGCCCAGGACAAGTATTTTTATATATATATAGATAATATTATACCAAATGTCTGTCTCAATCTTTTTTTAAATACAATGTTTTATCTTTGTTTTTAAATATTAAAATAATAATATCTAGACAACTTTTTTTTTAATTTTAAATCACTATCTCACTACTCATATATTAATATAATAAATTTTAAAATAATTTTAGAATATACATTTGGTGAATAGATGGCTGCCGACACTCGAGAAGAAAATGGAACTTCTTGGTGACACTGCTCACTCAAATTATAGACTATTTTTAAGTGCAGAACCAGCAGCTACACCATCAGCACACATAATTCCACAAGTAAATAATGTTATTGATATAAGATATGTTTTCAAAAGATAATATTTTAAATAAAAAAATTAATATTATTGAAATGTACATTATCAGTTTAAAATACGTTATCTATTCAAATGAATAATTATAATTCGAGCAGCTTAAAAATAAAGTATAGCAGCATACTTTATATCCAATTAATAACTATAATTTATATTAGGCCTTTTAAAGTAAAACAATTAACTAATCACTTATTATTTTTTTAAATTTAGTTAGATTAAAAGTTTATCGACTAAGTGTAAAAATTGTATTTAAAAATACTATATTACATAGGTATATAACTATGTATAGCTATTAGCCATATATGTATAACTATATACCTATGTATAGGTATATAGTTCTTATTAAAAACATACTACTTAGGTACTTAGGTACTAAGGTAATTATTCATTTTTTAATTATAAAATTAGTTAAATAAATAAAATTTATTACTATAATCACTTCAAGTGTGCAAATCTAAATTTAAAAATTCAAATACAACGTTATAACTTTTTTAAAGTTAAAAGTTACGTATAAAATATTATACTTCTTACTTGATTTTCAACATTATAATTTATTAATGCCCATCTTTGATTCGTCATTGTTAATATGCATATGTTAGGGTATTTTGGAATCGTGTATCAAAATCACTAATGAACCACCGACGGGCATGCAAGCCAATTTGCATAAAGCGCTCGAAAATTTTAACCAAGAAACATTGGAAATGTCGTCAAAAGAAGCAGAATTTAAATCAATTATTTTTTCACTTTGCTATTTTCACGCTGTGGTGGCCGAGCGAAGAAAATTTGGAGCACAAGGATGGAACAAGATCTATCCCTTTAATGTCGGTATGTATAACAAAAGCTATTATACTACAGAGTACGAAGGCCCACTACTTTTTTTAGTATTTCTTAATCACAGTATTTTTAATAATATTAATTGTTATTAAAACAAACAGAATACAACGGATATAATAATTAATATATTATAATTTTTACACGTGAAAATATACTTTTAGGTTTCTAAACATAAGTTTAGACACCTTATTTCCTCATTGTGTCCGTCCACCCGGCCACCCGTTCGTCCACTGTTACAAGTAGTAGATATTATTAATTTTGTTTTATATTTTTAGATTATTGTTTAAAATACGTTTAGAAACCGAAAATTTAGAACGCTTAGAGAGAATGAGTTTTCCTAACTTGTTTATATTCTTTCTGGTGTATATAACAGAACGTATTGTTTCTTTGACCTCATTCAAATAAACTAAATTATAGGTCTTTATTCTATTAAGCGTTTTTTAAAAAAATTTTAGAACTTCCTTTTTTTTTAGTTATTTGTGTTTTCATTAAATATTTTTCAAAATATCGAAAAATTATTTTAGATTTTAATGAACAAATATTTGTTAGTAACTTATACGGGTGATATTAAGGGGATTAGTGATCTCCTGCACTCAGAAAACAAAATTAAAATTATTAGGAAAATTAAGTCCCTCAGCCATAAATTATTATTATTTTTTTTTTACTTTTTGATACTTTAGGTAAGTGTCAACATTTTGTAGAAGGTTAACCTAAACATTACTCAAAATTCAACAACCTAAAAACAGTTAAAAAAATAATAATTTCCTCAACTCAATTTAAACACCCTCCTCCCACCAATATTCCTTAAAACCTTCCCAAGTAATTTATACGATATACCTATTTTTAAATTAAAAGAGAACAAATAATTAACATTTTTGAAGTATTCAAAGAAATTCGTTTAATATTAGTATTTGATAATTACTATTTTTTTTTTTACTACCAGAAGATTTACCAATATAATTTAATATTTATACTTTTTTCATCACTGATTTACACTCATATTTTTTTACCTATTTGTCATTGCTTTCCATAGGTGACTTGAATATCAGTGTAAGTGTACTATTCAACTACTTAGAGGCCAACAATAAAGTGCCTTGGGAAGACCTGAGATATTTATTTGGTGAAATTATGTACGGTGGCCACATCACAGATGATTGGGATAGAAAATTGTGTATATCTTATTTAGAAGAACTAATGCAGTCCGACTTGGTAAATCAACTAAAATATGACATTATTGATTAATTATACAAAATATAACATAATATAATATTAAAAAGGTCCCAAAACTTGCAACGGCCCGGGAATTATCGTTGATCCCGGGTTGGTCCGTTATCGATAAAACTGGTTAAATTACCAATACTGTTTATTTATGTTTTCTTTCAAATGCAATTATATATATATATATACAATAACTTATTCCAAAACGTTTACAAGGGTGGGCGGGGATTCGCCAGGAATAGATACAATTATGATCCCTAGAGCACAACGTCCGGGAGGGACGTTCCCTATAACCCTACTTATGAGTAGCGGGTTTCCCGAGCATATCTCCCGGGAGGGGGAGTCTTCCGACAGGTGTCGGGTAATGCGTGTTCTTTCGTGGGAGAATTAAAAGTTATACAGTTTATGTTACAATGATAGTCCCAAGTGGGGGTTAATATACAAGGAAGTAAATATAATTACTATCATCAAAATCCGGGTGGCCAATGTCGGTCCGCAGTCCCGGTCGGGTTGGCCGGACGTCGGGGTGGCCAGACGTCGTGCTCACGTTCAATAATCCGTGACTGGAACACCAGTCCAAAGTTCAGATGGTTGGTCCGTTTTACCGGCGCGATCTAAACAGGTCCGCAGATGGCTCCGCTCGGGTGGCTTCCGGGTTACCGGGACGGATGGCCGTGTGACGGTTTTACAGGCGGCCGGCGTCGATCGGTCTCAATCGGGAGTCCCAGTGGCTAGTCCTGTCGGTCGGCTGGTCCGGCGAATCAGCTGCAATGTTGCCGTAGTCGGTTTGGTTCGAAGATTGAACCGGTTGGATCCGGTGGTGGGGTTGAAGGTGTTCGTGGATCTTGCCTCGTGTTGCCGACGGTGGTGGTATCCGGGTTGCCGACGATGATTGGATCCTGGTTGCTAACGCTGGTTGGACGAAATGACGATTGGAGGGTGTCGAGGGATCTCGCCTCGATATTCCTTATTCCTTATTCCTCGATGTAATGATCTTTGTTAAAAAGGTCCTGACATTAATGTTGATGAACTTCAATTTATTTTTACGATTTTTTTAAAAATCCATTGGCAAGAAAACAATTTTCTATATACTCATAAAAATATTTTAAAATATAGTCTTCAACTTATTAGTCATTGTTGGGAAGATTTAGGTATTTTTATTTTTTTTACTTGTAGGGAAAATACCATATCCTGTGTTTAATTCTCAATTTATGTATTGTATTATATATTTATTTTTGTGAAAATTTTAAAAACATATTCTCCTTTTATACGAACATATCTTCTTAGCATAATATACAAAAACATTTTCACAATGACATATGGATTATACTAAAATACTCGAATTACATAAAAAAAATAAATAAATAAATAACATTCTAACATGTTACTTTGAAAAAGAAACATTCATAATATTGTATATTTTATATATATATACAATATCCGACATATAAAATTATATAATGAATTATTAAAAATTGTATTTAATATTTATGTAATATATTAAAACATTATAAAGTTCTACAATAAAAAATTGGTATGCTCGATAAATGGTGGCCCAATCAAGCCCAAATTTGGCCAGGCCCGTACGTGATTTTGAACAGACTGAACTTGAAAAATATTAATCATATTTGGTTGAGAACACATTGAAAAAATGAATATGCACTATATTTTTAAATAAAAAAAATACATATTCGAGTTAAGCCGGACTTTTATAGACAATAGACATTTTCTAGCCAGGCAGGTCTTTCCAAAATAAGAAAATTCTTACGGCTGGCTGGCTGGTTTTTCAAAATGAAAAAATATTTGGGTTGAATCGATTTTTTTCAGGCCATGACGTTTCTTAGCCTATAAATAAATTGTAATCTAACGTTTTGCTCCATTTTAAAGTTATGCTGACAATCTGTCCAAAAATTAAGTTTCGAGTACCAATACGGCCTATTTAAGTGCAAAACTTTCTGTCTAAATAACTAGAGTTATGTGAATGTATACGTTTGCCTTAAAAAGTGATCCTGCTGTAATTAATAATTTTATCAATGTCGGAATTTATTGATATTATTTAGATCCTTAAAATAATAGGTATATATTTCCTGTATAATATTTGTACCTATATATAAAACAGGTGGATGGAGACCTTCACTTAGCCCCAGGATTCCCCGCACCACCAAACACAGACTATCAAGGTTATCACACTTATATTGATGAATTTTTACCCTCTGAAAGTCCGGTCCTGTACGGTTTACATCCAAACGCCGAAATTGGATTTATGAGTACGACATCCGAGAATTTATTCCGAACGGTGTTCGAAATGCAACCTCGGGAAGCTGGTGCTATTGGTGGAACGAACGTCACTAGAGAAGACAAAGTAAGTCTTTCGAATATTTTGTATGATATTGTTTCAATTTCAAAAAATGAAAATGTCGATTATGTTTTATCGATCCGTTAAATTTACTAGGTATTAAATACCTACTTACTACTTATTTAAAATATAAACCTAAAAAAAATATATGAGTTTAATTAAAAGTTTATTTAAATATAAAAATTAAAGTTGAGTTATTACAGTTAATATGGTTTAAAGTTTCTATACAAAGTTTAGAATCTTTATATCCCCGTTGTGTTCGTCCATCAGTCCATCCATACAATTCTTTTTAATAGTTACTATTGACTTTACAATCGATTGTTCTCTCATAATTGATAATTCACAATCAATTAATCGAATTCATATAATGATATTGGCTTGGAGCCAAAAAAAATTCATTAACGACAAAAAAATACTTTCTCCAAAATAACGATTTAAGTGAAAATTAATTTTGTGAAACATGCTTTTATAGTTTTATATAATATAATTATTTGATTTTAATTTTTAATTAAATTTTATAGGTGGTAGTAACAAACTACCACATCTATATTTGGCTTACAATAAAGTCTATTATTTAAGTAATAAATTATTAAAAATGCCGTTAGGGACCCTTTAGATTTCTAAATGTAAGTATAGATACCATAATGTATCCCCGTATGTCCATTTGTGCAATTTTTTTATATACTCCCTTTTTATTTTTTAAATTAATTTCTGTTGTTTTGTTGCCAATATCAATATTTATAATATATATATATATATATATATATTCGTTTTGTATTTATTCTCCACTTAGAATCGTTTTATTAAATGTAATGATTTATTAATACTTTCAAATACAATACATATAGTAGGGCAAGTGGATTAGCCAACTAGATTAGCCAAGTAGGAGAAGAAAGTGCTTTACTCTTCAGGTAGACTATAGTGAATATATTAAATTATAGAACAATTTTGATTGGAACTCATTTTTTGTACTTAAAACTCATCCCCAGACTTGTTGCAAATGTTTTCGAATAAATTTATAAGTTCAAATTTAAAATAATAGTAAATAATTGTAAATTTAATTTCCAAATGTGTAAATGCTTCCATCGGCTGTAAAGTCAAAATTAAGTCGGGGATGTTAAATTCACAGAGCCTAAATTGGTTAAATTTGTTCTGAGCAATTGTCCAACAACATTGGAGTACATACCTAACCAAATGAATCTTGATTCATTAATTAAATGTATAACAACAATTTTCGTGAAATTTATAAATTAACTAACCAATCAATATGAAAATGACAACATTTTAAACTGTTTTCACGTGTTGTTTTTAATAATATAGATAAGTGCACAAAGTCTGTTACAATATCAGTTATCTCTAATCAGTATAGTTGCTAATGAGTATTTATACTATTTAACTGTACATTAAAAATCCCAATTTTTTTTTACCACAATATATTATTTTGGGATTGTTTACAAATTATTAATAATCTATTCAGATTTTTTCGACATTTCGAATTTTAGACTCTAAAACTATGGAGTGAAATGGAGTGAATTTAAAAGGAGTATAAAAATGAAAATTCAACATTGGTGTATGTATTATATTACAGTCATGATATAGAAATAAAAAAATCTGTTTGGAGTTTTCCATATTTTTGATTTTTTTTATCTTAAATCTAAGCATGAGTAGGTAGGTAAAACACAAAAATGTGTATGAATATTTTGAAGATTTTCACAATTCCAACGAAATATACTAGGTAACCGATTTGAACATAATATTCATGCTTTATTTATGTTTTTTTATATATAAAAATAAAAAACGTAAAAAATAGGAATAGTACTCTAGTTTGAAAATAAGTTATCTAAAGTATCAATGAAACGCGGTGAAACATATCATAAATCATTCGAAATATATTATTGATATTTGGGAATCACGTGCGTCTAAAAATTCAAAATTCAATATGTGTTTCATTTATCTCCACTTATTTTAGATTATAAGGATAGTGAAGAGTATGGCTTTTTCATTTATGTGTCTTTCATTATTTAATTTTTTTTTTTTACACATTTTTTAAGTATGGTATAACCACAATGACAAATTACCGATCTTCACTTAAAATTATTTTAAATTGAAGAATAACAAATGAACTTGTCATGGCTACCAATAAGTTGTTAATAAAGAGATACAATTTTCGATTTTTCCATTTAGTTTTCTTAAGCGTTGTAGAAAAGTGTAATAAAATGAAATCATTCTAAAATGACCGACAATTTTTAAAAATTAGAAAATTATACAACACCAAACTTTGCTCAGAATTATTTTTTGAAATAAATGATCTATCGTTGCTTTTAAATTCAAAATATCCATCATCATACTATATCCTGTCTAATGAACGTAGTGCTTCCATTCCCTATGTCCTTTTTGTCCTTATATATTTTAATGTATTATTGATTATAAGTAAAATATAGTTTGAATGGTTTTTTTTAATATCATGCAAAAATAGTTATAATATTATTAAAATATTCATCAATCTGTTATATTATATAGTTCATTACTCGATATTTCGATTCCCTGTGTTATAAGGATTTCCAGGCAATTTTTTTACTTTAGTATATTATTTTTTATATCACATTTAACGGATCTCTATAACCAGAAAACACTACATGAAGGTTCCTCCATCTCTCTCTTCAGACATAAAGAAAATAAATTATTATCTTTACTTAATATAATTTTTAATAAATGTATATCTTCTTTATATATATATATATATATATATATGTATAATTCTTCTGTACGTATGTATGTCACTGAACTCCTCCTAAACGGCTGGACCGATTTTAATGACATTTTTTGTGTGTATTTAAGTGGGTGCTTGTTTAGATTCACAATGGGACCCGATAGATGGCGCTGCAATCGGGTTCTAAAAATTTTTTATTTTTTAACGAAAATATATTTTTATTTTATTTTGCATATTATAACATATAACCCCAAAATTTTACTCCCTCCAACACCCTACAATAATTTTTAAAAATAAAAAAAATCATAAAAATTGACCAATAATAAAGAACAGGCCTTTTTCATGTACCATGTTTCTAATGACACTATTGATATTTTTAACGATTTCTTTTTACTGAGTTATTCTAAATACTTTGGTTTCGTGTCACTTATCTTACAAAAATGTAATTGAATCTAAAATTTTGACAGGATGTGCTAAAGTAGAAAAAATATTTTTACCAAAAATACCATTATACCTCAATGATTTTCAAGTTAAATTCAGAAGAGTTCAGTTTCCAATAAAAGTTTGTTTTGCAATGTCAATAAATTAAGCGCAAGGTTTGACATTAGCTCATTGTGGATTATATTTGGATAATAACTGTCTCTCATATGAACAATTGTATGTAATATTTTCTAGAGTTGGAAGACCTGGCCATTTCTTCGTATATAAATCACAAAATAAAATTCTGAATATGGTATATCAAGAAGTTTTGACTTAAGTCATTTGTTAGTAAATAACTTCATTCAGAGTTCTATCTATAATAGAGTTAATTTATAAGTGTATAATAATATATTTATAGAATCATTTTTTATAGTAATATGTGTATAGAATCATTTTTAAATATCATAAATTAACTTAAATTACTTATATTATAAATAATTTTATTTTCGATCAAAACTGCGCATGGACGAAGCCTGGCAAACTAACTAGAAATTATACATAATGCATAAATATTTTGTTTGATAATTTTTTATTAAACGACTATTGCGTTTGTTTACTTAAACCGATCTAGTAAATAAAACGAAATAATAATAATATAAATTTAAATCACCACTAACTTAAATGTGGCCTGCTAATGCTACAATACACCGCTATGGTGCACGCTATATTAACTATAACTGCTCCGACAAAAAAAAGCTGAAACTTTTTTTTTTTGCTTATTTACGTTTTTAAAGAAGTATTTTCGTAGTATTGGATTCCAGATTGTACCGCCTATATGGTTGTATGAAATTTTTACATTAAAAATGGCCTGCTTCAAATGTTTGCATATATCCCTATTATAAAAAATATTCTTTAAAATATTTTTAAAACGGCCCGATGAAATGTTAAAATTGACTTACCTAAAAGCTCACACTCCCAGAAAAAAAAAAACGGCACTGTATATGGACCGACTATAAGTGGACGATATTACTTATTAGTGATACGTTTATAGGTTCTTCTAAAATAAAGTAGGTATCTACATTATTATTATTCGTTTTTCAGGTAAAACAAATTGTCGACGAAACGTTAGAAAAGTTACCCGAAGAATTCAACATAACAGAAATGATGAGCAAAGTGGAAGAGAGGACACCTTACGTGATTGTAGCCTTTCAGGAATGTCAAAGGATGAATTTTCTTACTAGCGAAATGAAACGTTCGTTGAAAGAACTCGAACTAGGGCTAAAGGTAAACGGAATTTGTATGCAAATCCGATTCAGAGCACATCGAAAGTGTTTAAAATTGGTCACAGAACTAGACTTAAATTGCACATTAATACTTACATAAGTTTCCTGAATAAATTCTGATAGAAATTAATTATAGATACACGATACCATTATGTTTATACATGAATTTATAGTATATAGGAATATGGTGTTATTAACTACTAGTAAATATTATAAATTATAATATTCATGTATAGTATGGCGCTTGTGACGTTTTATATATTAATAACGATTAATTTCTGGGTGTACTTTATATTCAATTATTTAAAAGTGAAATAAGTATACGTATTCCTTACTAAACATCTTAAATTTGTTATCAATATTACTTTCACAATTAAACACTTATTTCTAATAATTAAATTTTTTTACTTATGTAGTAGGTACCTACTTATTTAGTTAATAATCCTTATCTCGATACTGATTAGTTCAATTCTTTTAATTATCATACATGAATTATAAATGTTACATATATTTATTTATATTATAATTGTTTTTTTTTTCGTAACAACTAATATTTTATTTTATATTATGAAAAATGTACAAAATCCATTCATAATGACTTATCTTGATTCCTGTAATTGTTAATACTGCGCCAACTATTAAAATATACATATATATCTAAGTGTTTTATGCTAGAATTCATTCGTATAGTTTTTACCTTCTACTTTCTGTATTTAGCGCATGAGATTGTATCTTTAATTAGAATTTTAACCGACTTAGCCTAACTATTAAATCTGAAGGTGTAAATTATTCTAACCTATAATTATCTCATTTTACTATTCATTGTAAGTATTTAAAAAACATTAAAAGTTGTCAGAATTCACACAAATTGAAGGTACCTAATTTACTTTTAAATTAATGTCATTACTTCAATAATCGGTAGTAGTAGATAAATCGATTTAATTATCGGTATAAATACCATATTGTAGTAGAATATAAAATACGTTTTATGAATTCCTCCGGATTGCAGCAATGATTCTATGCTTTTGAAAACCTAAAGAATATAGCAATCTCCAAAAACTCAATCTTTACTTGATAATAAAAATAAATATGGTTTAATTATAATTAATTAAAAAATATAAAATTATTTTCAAATGTGTCTACTTGAATTTTTTCTATAAAAAATGTATGTCATATTAATTAACTTATAAAATTGAAATTCTTAACTATTTCATTTTGATTCGGTAATAGAAAAAACACGTTTCCAAAATAAATATATATTAGGAAATAGTACACTACTTCCTTAATAAATAATAAAAACATAAGATCTGTACAAGTGACTTGAAAAGTCAATTTAAATCGACTATTTTGAACTCTAGATCACTGTGTGGCGGTAAATCAGCAGCAGCAGTATATCTATATTATAAATTATAATGTTCCCAAAGTCCATAAATTATGGCAAATATAATAGTTCATGAAATATAAACTATTAATCGATCAAATAAACTCGTTTCCAGGGAGAATTAACCATTACATCAGACATGGAAGACTTGGAAAACGCCTTGTTCTTAGATCAGATTCCAATGGTATGGATGAATCGAGCTTATCCTTCTCTGCTCGGACTCGGAGCCTGGTTTTCTGATCTGTTGCTGCGAATTAGAGAACTGGAAACGTGGACCACTGATTTCGTTGTAAGTATAATAGGTATAATAATTTTACGAATGTGTTCCTAAAAATAAAGTGCATATAATTATTAATGATCAGGGACTGGAACCGAACTGAAATTAACCAGTTCTAAAATCCAATTGAAAAATTAAAAACCAGAATCAAAACCGAAACTGAAATTTTCATTTTCCAAGAACATGAATCGAAACCAAAACCGATATTTCAATTCGGTTGAAATAGGTCCATTTCAATGCCTCCCCTCACTTTGGAAATTTTAACGTTTAGTAATGCGGATCGTTTATGCAAAAATGTGCAAAAAGTCCCATCGTTTGTGCACAATTATTCCGGGAGTTTTTCAAAAACAAAATGGAAGGGTTCCATTAAAACAATAAGCTTCAACTTTGGAATATTGAACTTTTAGTGGTGTTAATCATTTGTACATCGGTTTTGCAGAAATACGCAACAAGTCCCATCGTTGGTACACAATTATTTCGAGAGTATTTTTAATTGAAGGCACCATTGATTTGATGGAATTTTAAGATTCTGACAGTGCATATTTTTAATTTATAATTAGTTTTAATTTATTTGATAGTTTTTAGAATTTATTTGACACTCCTACCTAAATGGAGAATTAAGATGTGGAGGCAGTAGAAACGTTATTTTATCTCCTCCCTTCACTCTGATACATAGCATTTAAATATTTAGGTATTTCGGTGGAATCTTTTAAATCCTTCTCTGTTTGATTAGATACTCGATTTTAAAGGAAAATTTATACGAGTAATCTTTTTTTTTTTTGCTTGGATAATTCTCAGGCAATAACTCAAACATTAATCTGCTAAATGAATTAATTTTCTACTTTTTACTCACGCGTAATTTTTTTTCGAAATTAATTATATACACATAAATACTTAATTTATTTGGGTTTTTTTAAATAAACCGAATTTACTTCTTTAAAGTACCTACTAGTTGTAATTATTACCGAAAAGTGGATAATGTTGTAATAATAGGAATAAGTCTTCTGATTTTTACAGAAAAATGAAATATATAAATAAACATTATTGTAGGTGCGTTACCCTGCACCCCAACATTAAAATTTTAGATGAAAAATAGTATAGTATTATATTAATTATTATGTGATGATTTTTAACCACAACAAATAATTTTTTAACCTACTTCGGACTCCGCGAATTTGTTTTTTTTATTAGGGTACCTATATGTTATATAGACGATGCACTATTTCTATAAAGACCGTAACAAAAATAATAATATTTTGTTACAAAATTAGAGAAACAACATTTGTATACAATATAAAATAAAAATTATCAATGTTCAACCATTATTCTTAAAATATATATATATATATATATTTTAATATACTTATATAAAAAAAAATTTTTTTTTTTGAGTTACAAATTAGATAATATTGAAATAAGGATAACATAGATATTTTTGTTACCTATATTATTTAAAAATCGGTTTACTTAACTAAGACTACAAAACTATTATTTTTCGTTAACTGGTTTAGTTAACAAATATTATGATTAAACAACAATAAATAGTAGTACTAATATGAGGATATTTTTTATTACTTTTAAAACATTAAAATATTTTTAAATAGTTAAATTTTTATTTTGCTTAAAATTTTATAAACATTGCCTATACAAAATCCCTTAAAAATCAAGTGTATGGCATCAAAAAAGTTATAAAAAATCGTAATTTATAATAAAAAAAAAAAAATTACACAGAATACTTTAATTTATTAATATAATACGTAGAGTAAATACTATATTTGGGTATAACGAACGTTTTAATCCCGCCCCATCATTTCAAATTTTAATGACTTAAATTTAAGATTTTTTATTGCAAATATATAAGACACAATTCGCTAACAGTTTCAGCCTATTTTAAAAATTCACGTGCAACTTCTTCCTTCTTAAAATTAGATTTCAAGGGGGTGGGGCTGGTAAGGTGCATCTGCCCACCTAGTAATTATTAACATTTTTCAAAAATTTTTTGCAAATATTTCACATACAAAATGTAACGAATTTGCAAAACTATTTTGGTAATTCGCACGCAAATCCTGCAATTTGCGGAGAGGAGTCTGGATCCATGTCCTGGTAATAAATTTAAAATTAAAGATAAAAATCAATTATGTAGGATTTATTATGTCACTAATATTATTAATAAATTTCATTATAAACATTTAACATTGACATAACTATCAATTGTGCAGTACTGCAGTAAATGGGAGGTCTTATTAGTATTTTTAGTAAATTTATAACGTTTTAAAAATCATTATTCTCACTTACATAAACAATACGGAAACAAGTTAAATGTTTGAAAATATATTTTTTTAATTTATTTAGTTTCGACTGCTGTAGGTATGTGGTTATGGCCTAAAATTTCTCATATTGAACCTCTTAAATACTACAAGAAAATAAAAAAATGCGATTTTTAAGGGGATTTGTATAGTCAATTTTTATTATTTTTTTAAGAAATTTTTTAAGAAAATAAAAATTTAATAATTTATAAATATTTAAGTACATTTTAAATTAAAACTAAAAATAGCACCGTATTCGTACTCCTTTTATTATTGAGTAATCACGATATTTTCTAATAAACGTGTTTGTGAATGTCCATAATTGTGGTTTTTTAAATATTACACTAGACAATCTATACATCTGAGCAAAATTAAAGATGAGAAGTCAAACGGCAATTTCACAAGATACGAAGAATCATAAAATATTTGAAACAAATTAAAATAAAGCTATTCAAGGCTTGAAATAAATAAAAATTATTTTTATAATCAGCTATTTTTTGCCAAAACAAAAAACAGTAGGTACCTATTTAAAAAAAGTCATCTGGTATTTAGAATACATACGAAATTAAGATCTTGTTATGAAATTAAAATTAAATTAGTTAAACACCGTTCATTTATGGAAATATGGAGACTATTTTAACGTTTGAAAATTTAAGTATAACGTCCTCTTAAAAGGATGTTATAACAGGTATTTTTAAGGGGTTCAATGTAGGCAATTTCTATAATATTTCATTAAACATGTCAATTTTATTATTAAAAACGAATCACGTTTAGAAGTGTTGAAAGGATGCAAATATATTACGATATATATATATCCTACTCGTAGTATAGTAGGAAAAATACATATAAAAACATATATATGTGCATTGGACGCGTTGACATCATTTATAATAATATAAAATGTTTGTTACTAATTTAACATAAATAAATTTTATTTTAAATATAATTAATTTGTATTTTAGATTTCATTTTTTGATAGCCCTCAATATTTAGGTAAGATGGATTCGAGAGAGCACATTCTCTTAACATAACGAATTGATGATTAATTAAAAATGATGATTTACTTGCACATGCATTAAATTTAATATTGTTGTAAAGTCAAGTACTACCTTTATAGTCAATTTACGTGAGTTATTGCTGAGTATGTGCCCCTAGAATTTTTCAACGGTGTATTTTAAAACACTTATAAAAGGTGACCAAAGGTCCGACAAATGTCAAGACCTATTCAACATTGATCAATAAGTCGATTACTACATTTTAATGAGTTTTGATGAATATTCATCGACATTACACCGCTATCTTCATGCTATCAGCGTATTTTAAAACACTCATAAAAAGTGATCAAAGATCCAAAAATGTCAAGACCTTTCCAATAATAACCAGCAAATTGATTACATTTTAGGATCATTTTCGGATGCATTTTATAATATTGTGCTGTTAAGTATGAAGTTATTGGTGCAAAATTCAAAAAGTCGATAAAATAAAAATTATGTCCAAAGTTATCTAACCTTTCCAACATTGACCAAAAAATTTTTGAAATAATTTTGTTAAAAACTGTTCATTTTGCGCCGATAACTTCACGGACTATGAAAATTATTGGTGTAACGTTTTCTTAATTTCTTAACCCAATATTATGATTTTTGTTATGGCCTATATAGAGATAATGCGGCGTCTATAGAACATAGGTACCTTAATATAAATACTTATTTTTCTAGGTCCAGAGTAAGTTACAAAATTATCTTTTGTGCTTATAAATTGTTGCATAGTAATTAATATAATACCATGCTATTTTTTACCAAAAATTTCAATGTTGAGTTACTAGGGGAACATACTTCATTATTATATAACTACTAGCTCCCTTGCTCCACTCAGAGTCTAAAATATAGGTTACTGAAAAAATATATAAGTACCTATAGTCATAGTATATAGTAGATATTTTATATATAAACCCAAAAATTAACTGTGAAAATGAATATAGTACTTACGTTAATAATCTTTAATAGGTATATGAAATAAAGAAATAATTTATTGTAAGTTCGCAGATTGTTAGGTGTACCTCTTAAAGGACTCTAAGCCAAAATGTAGCGATCATTGTATGACATGCTACTGGCCGGTCTGTAAATAATCCAAATTTTTTTTTTTAATTGTGGCATATCCTACTATCATATACACGAGACTCTTAGAGAACACCATAATAGTGCCAACAGTGAAAAAAATCAAGTCTCTAACTTTAACAGTTCCAGAGTTAGAGGAAATTACCGAAATAAAAAAGAAAAGGGTAGCTGAAATATTTAATATATTTATGGTAGTGATGTGTATGTTTACAGATAAGAAAATGGGAAAAATTGATAGATTAGGTATGGTAGAGATGGCCGTTTGAAAAAGTTTGAAGCGAAAAACGACGAAATCCGAAAGGCCAGGGTATACTTCATGGTGTATGCCAGGAAATGTAAAAATGCGTAATTTCTTCGCCGATATTTTTTTCTTTTAAATTGGAACGTACCCTAACTTGTGGAATATACTTTTGGGATGTCAGAGGTGAACAAATGACGTTCGTAGCTATAACAGTTAATTAATTATAAGTAAAACTAAAAAAGGAGTGAGAGGGTTAAATTTTGGTATGTGACCCGACTGGACATATATGTTTACGCACTTGAAAATTGGCGAGATTGAATATAATGAAGGGTGGCTATTTAAAAATTAAAATGTAACAAATTACATATTTATAGTTAAGTTCACTGACAAGTGGCCTTTTTCGATAATTTTAATCGATAATTAATTTTAATTAGGTATCCATAATTAAAATTTTAAAAGTGGAAAAAGACGACTACCGTTTTAATTCCCCCCACTTTTTTTTGGAATAACTCCTAACATAATTCTGCAACAACAACGGGACTTATTGCACATTTCTGCCCAAACGATCGAGACTACCAAAAGTTAAAATTTCTAAAGTTGGAAGTTAACGTTTCAATGGCCTCCCCACTTTATTTTTGGAATAACTTCCGAAATAATTGTGCACAAACGATGATACTTTTTGCACATTTGTGCATAAATGATTGGCATTACTAAAAGTTAACATTTCCAAAGTGGAAGGAGGGCATGAAATGAACACGGTTCAAGTCCATATTAGTAGTGACATTTAAACAAATTGAAATTCTTCTTACATAGATAATCATTTAAAATACATACCTTATATATATGTAGGTATCTAGATAATAATAATTATTTTTTTATCTTATCTAGATAAAAAAAAAAGCCTGTTATCTGCGGTAAATTGTATAGATAATTATTTTAATAAATGTCTTTTTTTAGTTTAATTATGATTAGATATGTTTAACAAAGAAATCGTTTTTTAGGGGAAATTATACGATGTCTTATTTATGTACCTATTATGTCTTGTATTTTCTAATAATAACTTATTAATATGTTATATATACACAAAATAGATAAAACTACATTTATAGCGAAAATATACGGATTCGTTATCGTGAAATTTTATGTTTTCTATATAACATAATACATATTATATGAACCTATAATACGTCCTAGCCTGCTGCAAATTTCGTGAAAATATGTTTGAAGTTTTGTACATTAATAATATTTAATAATACCTATATACCTACCAGGAATTAATTACAATTAACACGGTACAAATAAATTGACCATACATACTAGTATAATAAACAATAAACACCAAATGTCCCTATCACAATTCACAATATTATAGCCGAGAAAAAAAATTTTATTTAATTCATATTTTCAATATCACTTTAAGGACCTCATTGACGAGACGTTTTCGGCAGCCGAGCCGAGGCATCCTACTTACGTGCGTGTGGCGGAATAACAGTGAGTTACTATATATCATATGATTCATTATATATATATATATATATATATATCATATACCTATATCATTGATTGATTGATGTATCGTAACAACAGTTATTATACAACACAATATTCAAATTGATATTTTTATTTTAATAATTCACATATTTTTGTGATGTAGGTACTATTGCCCTAAATTAATGTACTTAAAATCATCCAAAAATTTTAAATATTTATATAGATTTTTTTTATTAAAAACGCTGAGTAATGAATAACATATATTATGTATGTATAGTATTAGGACCATCCCGAGGAAAGATTTTTGGGGGGTGAAGATGTGAAAAAAATAATATAACACTTCTCTTCAAAATATAAAATAGATATAGAAAAAAAGTGTAATCAACCATAATTTTGATGACTAAAATCCTAATAATTTATAGGCTTAAAATTCCGAAAAATACTAAATTTTTGGATAATGAAAATAAGTATATTAATTTAGGGCAATATGTGAATTATTAAAATAAAAGTATAAATATGAATATTATGTTGTATAAAATAACTATAGAATAGGGAATAAGAATAACTGTTGTTATTATCACGATATATAGTAACTCTGTGGTTAACCGCCGCGCGTGCGTAAGTAGGATGCCTCGGCTCGGCTGCCGCGAACGTCTCGTCCTCATTGTGGATGACCTTTGGAAAGAAGAAAAAAAATTTTTTAAAATATGTATTTATGTATAACATAAAAATTACACAAATGCTTTTAAAATTATAAAAATAAAAAACCTCAAGAAATACAAAATAAATATAATTGATCATATAAATTTGTATAGAATAGAATCGGGTTTTTAAAGCGGTATTTTTAAATACGATCTATAAAAGTATCAACATTCAACATATATAACTACAAAGTGAATGTAAAATAAAATAGTGATATTGTTTCAAAGTAGTCTAAATACGTTTAGAAAAATAACTGCATAAAAATTTTCGTCAAAATATGTAAAAAAAATATAGCTTAAATCCCCAAAATATAACCATTGTCTTAAAAAATGAAATATTCATCAACTTTCAGGTCATAGACTTAGAATATATATTACATATATTCATATATTACTATAACAATTTATTATATATATTCATATTTTAATATAACAATATATTATATATATTCTAAATCTATGAGCTGAAAATTGATGAATATTGCATTTTTCAAGACAATGGTTATATTTTGGGAATTTAAGCTATATTTTTTTTTCAATTAATAATATTCTATTAGAATTAAATATCTTATTTTTATACGGTGAGGCGAGGTTAATATATGCCCAGTATAGTTATTAGTATACGTGAGATGTTGTATTAAGTATCTATAATAATATGTAATTTCTAAAAACTTTCTCAGAAAATAATATTAAAATGTTACCTATTTATTATTTTTGTAGTATTTGATTAGTTCAAACTAATTGCTCAAGAATTTTTTTTTATTTACACAAATAGTTTTTATAACAATTTTTATATCTTTATAATTTAATAATATATAATAATATTAATTATTTTATTTTTATAATATATTTTTTATATTTTGTATATATTTGTACGGCCAATAAACTATTATTTTTTTGTAATCTGTACTTACGGTCGAAACTAGTTGTTACCTATAATACTTTATTGAATACTCTAGGCGCATTTTATTTTTTATAATATATATTAATTTAACTATAAACATTTATTTTTATATAGATTTTTTCTAATTTAGGTCCCTACCTCAGTCTGGCTTTCTGGATTTTTTAATCCTCAATCGTTTTTAACGGCGATTATGCAAAGCACTGCCAGAAAACACGAATTGCCACTAGACAAAATGTGTCTACAGTGTGACGTGACGAAAAAACACAAAGAAGAGTTCAGGTATCTATATATTATAGTATATAGCCTTCTAGGGTAATTTTTTTTATGAACCAGACTATTTTTTGGGAATTATAAATAATTATTGTGAAATTTTTTTTAGCAAAATATTTGTAGACTCAGTTCTATATTTTTCATGTTTTAAAATTGTTTATACCCCTCACTTATTTGTTAAAACTTAATCGACTTACGATTTTCACGTGGCTTAATTGATTTAAATTATAAATTTTTAGGAAATATTTTTTGATGAGAATTTTCGCTTTTTGATTTTTTAAATCTGATAAATACTACTCGGATCATAAGCATTAAAATTTAAGATTTTCATTTTATTCATTTCGTATGGCTTTACACAAATCAACTTTACTAACAATATCATAACAAATCATAGAATAATATAATAATATAATAATGACTAGTAAATAAAATAAAATTTAAAATAAGGTGAAGTAAATAATACGTACCGTAATAGCACATAATATGTCTTGATAATAACGTACTTCAGTGTACATGACAATATAGCTTTGCTCGTAAAAAACAAAAGTCACCATGTACAAGTGTCAAAACTTAAAACCATTCAGTAATTTCCAGTTATTAAATGTTAACTCTTTGGTCCTGGTTTTGGATTCGGTTTTATTGAATACCAGTATTTTAGGTACCAGCCATAAACAATATTTTTATATTTTTTTAATTTAGTAGTTGACATTCATCCAGTTAAAATATTTTTTTAAACTTTTTAATTTAACTATTTTATTATTTTATTATTATTATTCGCTGGTTAAAATTTACATTATTTTAACAGTTAATTCTTCATATTCATCCAGTTAAGGAGTGGAAAATTTTCAAGAATTTATTATATATATTTCAAACGATATACATAATGGAAAATAAGTATATCACATAGATCCTAAATTGTTTAATAAACAATTAAAATATAAACTATTTTACCATTGGTGTTTCATCTAGCTTTTAATAAATATAAATTATTTTTTGTGAACTATTGACTTTTAAATTAAAGCTTTTGGGTGAATTTTACAAAACTTATACTTATACATTTCATACTTAAGTTAATTTTTTTCATTAAATTCTCCAATTTTGAATTTCAGTTTCAATCAATTCTACATACATAGATGTATTTAAAATGGTAATTTTCATAGTGAAAATACAATTTGTTCACTTGGCCTACGTTTTGATAAATTTATTGTTATGTATACATTTTTATTTTTTTTAGTGGAGCTGCTCGAGATGGAGCTTACATACATGGATTATTTATGGAAGGCGCCAGATGGGATATAATGCAAGGGGTTATTATGGAATCCAAACTCAAAGAACTATTTCCTCAAATGCCCGTCATCAATGTCAGAGTGAGTACTAAATTTTAAATATTTTGTATGCATTCATAATATTGTGTATGAATGCTAATTTGTACACGTATTTTGTAAAAAAAATTTACAATCTTTAACGAAACATATTCTTCAAAAGTATATTGAAATAAAATTCTTATGTAAACAATTTTACTGTTAAATATGTATCGAAAATTTATATATTGGTTTAATAGGCAATCATTATTTTATAACTTTTACAAACCATTTAAGCTTTTAGCAGCTAAAACTAAGTGTTTCCATTTTTATCTCCCACAGGCTATGTTTCCTGAGTCTGTGTTAATTTTATCATTTGTTCTTTGAAACTATCAATCTTCGGCGTATTCTTCCTCTCGGTCTTATTCGCAGTAGTTACATTTGGATCGCGCAAGATATAAATTTGCGTATTTAAAATTAAATTTGGCCAGCTTTTTTAATTGATTGGCCCGTATAATAAGTAGAGGCTTGTGTTTTTCACTGGTCCACTTACAAATTCAAAAAATTATGAATTTTTTACTATCTATACATTATAATTCATGTCTGAACCACTGGGTACTATTACATTGGAAAATAAGTGAGTTATTTTATTTTACTGTATTCAAAATTACAGATAGAGTTATGGTCTACATAGAAATATGCGTATTAAAAAAAAATTGAAATGACGCCACTGCTTATACGTTTCATCTATCCACTCAAAATCTTCTATCATGATACCCAATCGTCATAATAATAGGTACATAATAATCATCTACCCATCAATCATAATAGCTAATAATTCATTTTCACTACTCATAATCTTATAGACATTAAATTTAAACGTATCCCAATTTTTCTAACAAAAAATATTAAATTGATTTTTATTCGATAAACATATAGTTAAATGTTTATCTGTGAACTATTGACTTTTAACTGTAGTTAGGTAGGTAGGTACTCTAGATTACGGTTTCACTCAAAATTAATCCGAGCTAACCATTAACTTCCCTATTTTTGGTATAATTATCTATGATCGTATCCTTTTCCCTGCAGGCTATCACGCAGGACAAACAAGATTCACGGAATATTTACGAATGCCCGGTGTACAAAACTCGAACAAGAGGTCCGACATACGTGTGGACGTTCAGTCTCAAGAGCAAAGATAAATCGTCGAAATGGACACTAGCTGGTGTCGCACTCCTGCTACAATTATAATAATACTTGCTCATGATATTTCAAGGCTACCCGATGCACATAATAAAATAGAAACTGAGAAGGAGGGTCTTAGACTAAGTTCTTCTATTAATAATATTTAGCTGTTCCAAATATTATGTAGAACACCGAAAATCCTATTTAAATAATGTCCTTAATGTTCTTAATTTTTTTACTTAAGAGGACGCCACATATGCGATTTTTAAGGAGTTACATATAGGCAATTTTTATGAAGTTTTAAGAAAAATTAAAATCTAATCATTTACAAATATTCAAATTTCAAGTAATTTAAAAATAGGTCTATGTCAGTACTACTTTTTATTGTTGTGTAATCGCAATATTTGTTAACAAACCCGTTTTACAAAAAAATTATGTTATCGGTCTGTAGTTATAATTATTAAAAAATCAAATTCTTACACAATATTGTAAACAAAATTATTTTCAATGTCACAAATATAACTGATGTTATACCATCTGTAAAAACCCCACAAAAAATGGTTTTTACAAAATTAATTATTTTTTGAAGATTTTATATATTTTTTTTTTAAAGAACAGGCGTAGAACAGATAATTTTGTCTACAATATCGTGTCAAAATTTGGTTTCTTAACTACAGCTACAACCCGAGAACTATTTTTACAGTAAAACGCATGTGTAGCACCCCTTTTATGTATAGTATAAATTTAGATCCGTCAAAAAATATGCAGGACAATATTTATACGTTTACGTATAGGTACAGTCCCTGACATGTCAGTAATCCATCAGGGACGTTATGATCATGTATCGACTCTTTAATTCATGAATCAAATTCCAAATCTAAAATTCACATTATATTATTTTCATTCACATCGACGTTTAAAAGTATTTTTAATAGATTGATAGATTGATAGATTTAAAAACATCCAGCATGAAAATTAAAACGTTAAAATGTTTTTTGAAGTTCATTTTTTGAGTAAAAGTGTCCCTAAATTGTGTTAGATATTTCACTTTCTGAAAATATTTTTGTTTTTTTATTTTCGTTGTTTTGGTTATAATGTAAATGAAAATCCGATTAATAGTAAAATAAATTAGGTACCTATATTTGAACTTTTTATTGTAAGTTTTATGTGTTTTTATCAGAACTAAAATGTATTTAATTGTAAAACTATACATTTTTACAATACTTATATATCTATGTATAATGTTTTTATAGTTTAATCAATTCCTAATATATTATGAATCACATTATATTATTTTTCTTTCTTTTAAAGGATCATATATTTTATAGGATTATATATATATATAATATATATATATAATCGCGTTAATTTGTTTTTATTATATTTATTTGTAGCTATTACTTATTTTATTGGTTATAAAATATAAATTAATTTAACATGATCTAATATTAGTTTTTACGCATTACCCACTTATTTTTGTCAATAATTAGCTTTTTATGCACAGGTATAATTCCAGTATATCTCGCATGCAATATTCAAACAATACATTTAAAAATGGCCAGTACATCACACCACTATAATAGTAGTATGATTTTTGATTTGACACGTCTGACTTGATTTGTTCAGCTGATCAATATTCAGCGGCGATGTTTCAAAAATAGGAAATTTCAACCGAAATATATACGAATGGTATATCAAATAGGTACCTATATTGACATATAAATAAAAATCCATCCAATTATATAGGCACCTATAATAATAAAAAATAGGACATCAACCCTTTAAAAGTTAAAATTATTAAAATTACGCAAGTTAAATTACCTCATTACATTTTTTCGAATTAACTTTTAACATAAAATGTTAGGTACTTTTTAAACGAAAACTAATGTTTTAACATTAAGTGAACATTTTACAAAAGTATGTAAATTAAGTTAAATTTTATTCAAAAAACAATCAAAGTACCTATTCTGAATAAAGTTATCAGTTTCTTGTTTTCAGTAAAGGTAATTTTATCATTTATCATTTTTAGAACCTATCAGTAGATTAACAAAGGTTCAATAATAGTAAAATTTACATAGATTTGTAACAATATTCATAGGTTCTCAAAGTTTTAAAAAGTCATGGGGACTCTAATATATATATTTCTAGATATAAATTATAGTTATAATACTATATATATCTATATAGTTTAGTTATAATATATCCTAAATATTTTAAGAAAACTTTTATTTTTATATTTATTTTTATTTTGTCTTTTAATGTTTGTACTTTGTATAATAGGTTAGGTACAAGAACAACTATAACTTTTTTATTTTTATAACATTTTAATGCTATTAAAATACGTTCACGCTCTATAACTAAAACTTCTTTCTTAGTAATCACAAAGTCAAAATTTATACAAAATATGAAAAATGAGAATATTTACTATGCCGTAGTGTGGAGGTTTTTAGTTAAATTTTTTTTTATTTAAAAAATTTTGAAAATTCATAATTTTCAATCACAGATTTTAGACTTTCAAAAAAAACATATTGAAATACCACGCTCATCTTTCATATTTTGTTTAAATTATACAGAAAAAAGTTGTAATTATAGAGCGTGAACGTGATTTAACAAATATCGTGATAACACAATAATAAAATATGGTACTGACACATGACTATTTTAAAATATAATTAAATATTTTTCAATTATTGGATTTTCATATTTCTTAAAATGTAATAAAAGTTTCCTATACAAAACTCTTTATAAATCAGGTCCTCTTAAGTAGTGTAAGTGATGAATACTGTCTATTTGATACCTATTATTATTGTAAAGTAAAAACAGCGTAAACGCCATTAATGAAATATTTCAGGAGAAAAGAAAAATGTTTTTGTACAACTTTTCACTTCTAAATATATAGGTTTAATTAATTATATTATTTTTATTGTGATTTTAGGTTTTCATTGTTAGTAGGAAATAAAAAAAAAATAATAATAAAAATAAAAAACTATTTTTATGTCTGTTTTAACGATAAATGTCGTTTACACTGCAATCATTTCATTTGCCAATATTACTATAAGCATTTACCTATATAATATTTTTGCGTTTATGCTAGAATTTTATTTTAAAATTCGTATAATGTTTATAAAATAATCAATTAATTTTCAAATGACATTTTTAAAGAAATGGGTACAAACTGTACCTATAGTTTAACTAAAATAAATCCAAATAAATGTCTCCAAAATAATATATTAAGTGTTATGTGTATATTATACCAGCTAGAAAAATTGAAAAATCTAGACCTTGATATCAGATATGTCACCATGGAAAAAAACGTCGAATGTTATAAATTGTAACACTCGTAGTACTATAATAGGTAGGTACCTATTATTATCTATTCTTTAAAAAAATATTTCTAGAGGTAATTTCCCCCCAGTCCTCCCTTATTCCTCTGAGTAAAACTACAACATGAACTGAATTATGGTCATATTTAATACGGTAAAGAGCCCATATAAAGTAGGTTCCCTCTATTGTAGGAATTTTTAGTATTTACCATTTATTTACAAAATATATAATATAAGATTAGTAGTTAATATAATATTAGATTTGCTATTTAGCATTTCTATTAAGACAAAATGTATATATACTATTTACTTTACTAAATACCTAAAACATATTCTCGTCCATGTTTATTATTCATCACTAAGTAAGTTGTAGAATCAAAATTATTCATTCCCTATAATAAGTACAATTTGTTGTGTGAAATATGGACTATAAAGGAAGTCAGTAAATTCATTTTGTGTCTTAAGAAACTAAAGTACCTACCACTATATGAAAAGTATTTAAGTAATTGAACAAAATAGATCGTTAACTTTACAAAACATCGACGAATAATATAAATTTGATTGGGTATTAGGTAGGTATTACCACAAAAAAAATATGCAAACTTGAGCACTCGGGCGCCCTGGAATTGGACCTCAATGTATCTTTTTTCAAAAACGTGTATGGACCACTTGAATTTTGAATTCATAAAAGGTAAACCCAGTGATTAGGCCACTAGTTTTAACGATTTTTTTATTAATGAGTCCGGTAATTGGGTCACTATATAATATTATATAAAACTTTATATAGATACTCGGAGTGACCGCATGCTTTATCTAAAGGTAATAAATTATCCAATATTAAATGATATAGAATTATCAGGGGCTTCGACGATTCCTATCGGTTGTCAAATGAAATGGAAAAAAGTAGCTAAACGCATAATTTACTAAGATAAGATTATTATACAATTTTATACTCATGATTTATTAAATGTTTTATTGGAAGTTCAAGGAGAAGTATATATTAATACAAGAAGTGTAGGCACATTAAAACCCAGGAAAATAATTTTAATTCCACAGAATTATATTCTAGATGAAATTAAAAAAAACGAAGAAGGTAAAATAAGATATTATGACAATAATAAGATTTGGATTTATAAAATTGGTATCACATTATTTAAGAAAACAAATGATTGTATTTTTAAATAATTGAAAAAATTAATAATTCTTTACTTAATTTTATGTATCTTGTTTTATCAGTGGTTAAAGTGAGAGGAACGACGTCTTCCTTCTTTACTTAGCTTATGTTTGGCGTCCACTTTAGTTTGAATTCCGGGCAGACGGTTTAAATATTTTTTTTAATCATAAAAATTACGTGTAAATACAATAAAAGTAAAAAAATATAAATATTTGGTGTATCTATAGGTAACGCAAAATTAGTAATGAATAATGAACCACGGTTTTATAACATAACCTCACTGACAAAAATACGCCTATTTTTATGTAGATTGAATTTTTTATTTTTATTATTCATATAATTTTATTAATTTCATAATATTATTAAGTATATTTTAAAATGATACGTTATATTTTATCTATATACCAAAAATTAGGTGTTAATATATATTTATTAAGAGGAGACTACACACCTGATTTTTAAAAGGTTTTATATATGCAATTTTTATGAAATTTAAAAAGAAATGAAAATCCATCAGTTTAAAAATGTTTTAATATATTTTTAGAGTACTTTAAAAATAGTCTTGTATCAATATCATTTTTAGTTGTCGTATAATCACGATATTTATAGAAAGATGAAATAAAAAATAAATTGTTGAGAACAAAATTTTCTAGTGACTGATGGACCAATTTTTAAAATATAAATTTTTACATGTTTCATGAGTTATTAAAAAAATCAAAATATCTATATTTTAATAGCTCACATGCAACATGTAAAAATGCATATATCAAAAATCAGGTCCATCAGTCGCTAGATAATGTTGACAGCTATAATTTGTTTTTTGTTTTGTATTTCTAACATGTCATACGATTTTATACTTATAAGTTATATATTATAAATGCTAGAGTATAGTACAAATAGATCTAAATGTTTATTTCAAAGTGGAGATAGAATTTGTTATTTTGTACATAATATTAAAAAAATAAATAAATGAAGTTTAAAAGATGGTATTTACCTTATGTTATAAATTGTTTGTAAAATCTAAGTTATAAAATAACTATTTTAGTAAAAACCAAAAATGTATTCTTTATATTAGTTACGTATTGTTTTAAATGAAAATTTGATTTTTTACAGTTCTTATTTTAGAGATTCTTAGTTTCCGAAAAGTTTTAAAACAAAATTGAATAAGGTTTAACGATTCAAGGGATACTTTTTTTTTGATTAGCTTTAGTACCTCCTGCAATTATTTTCCACTTTAACCACCGAGTTTTATACTCGCACTTTATATTTATTTTTGAAAAAAATTTGTAATATGAGAAAAAAATTATTAATGAAAACTGTACTGTAATTAATACATTTTATATTTCCGTGTTATACATTTGTGGCCCAATCTCCAGGTAATAAAATATAAACAAATATTGCATACGAGCATGTAGGTAAATTATTGTGGCCCAATTACCGAAAGATCGAGCATTTATGTGTAGGTACCTACAACATGCCTGTGTTACTATAGATCGTGTAGCGCTCTCGGTTAAACGTGTATATCCACAAAAATTGTTATGCAAGTGATGGTCAGAGGGTCAAATCCAGTCATCGAAATTAAGATGACTGTATTTAAAGTCATCCGTTGTATTTTGGTCAATTTTAATTTCATATTGATGTAATGTATGAAATATTATTTTGATAGGTAGCTATTTAATAAGAGGATATGTCGATTCCGTCAACACGGCATCATTGATTCCCCAAGTACTTAACCGTAACAGATAGACCGAAAACGACCTATCGATTCCGCCACTAAGCTGTAAAAATCCTGTTTCGTATAGAAATCATTGCTATTCGGACAAGTTTAGGCAGCGGTTCCCAACCTGTGGTACGTGCGGAAAGCTCGTAGGTGGTACGTACCTACGCGAAGAATTATTTTTATACGTATGATATCCATTGTATGTATTGTTATTATTATTATTATTATTATTAACATTAAATATTATTTGGTTTATTTGATATTAGCTGATTTCATAAATATTAACGGCACGGGGTTTGTAATCGTAGTGATTTAATTAACGATACTGATGACTAGGGTTCGGATTTTGAGGCAATATAAATGATAAAAAAGCACTTAAAATGTGAAAAAAGTAAAAAAAAAGACATTTAAAAATTGTAAAATGCAAAAAAGGCATTTAAAAAAAAGATTTATTGCTTAAAAATTCAAAAATTATTGTTAAAAAAAAAAATTAACAACCATGTAGGTATTAAAAATAAAAAAAGGCACTTAAAAATATCAATTATTAAATATGTAATATATAAAAAAATTATTGAGTGTTAAAAAAATAATTGAAAATTTTGTCCAACGCATTTTTATGTTTATCACTTCTAACATGTTGCTGTACATGGAACTTTTTGTCACTTGATAGTTTTACGTCACAAATTTTACAGTACAAAATTAGTCCATCGGTTGAAAATATATTTTCCCCGAATTCTGAAACGTACTTTTTTAATTTACAACTCTCACTCTTATTAATTTTCGACATATTATGACTA
>JAIPRL010005266.1:0-33153 GCA_025469235.1 Pemphigus obesinymphae | reverse complement strand
TGTTTATTATGTTTAACATTTATTAGTAAATGTTTTTTTTAAGTGGGTATTGGGTATACGCACATTTCCTACCGCATACCCGCGGTCTTGAGTTTTTTTCTTTGGTATACGCACTTTTTAAAATTTGAGAAGTGGGTATGCGGCGCATACCCGGCGCATACCCTCCACTACATCACTGCCTATCACCTAAATGTCGAATTTACATGAACCGCGTGTGATGTTTAGTCAAAAATTTGTACCTATATCATTAATATATAAGTAGACATATATTATGTATACGTAACTTTAAATAGAAATAGAAATATTAATATATTAATAATATTTTAATTTATTTAAAACTCGTAATAATAAGTTTATAATATCATATTTTATATTATTTTTACACCGACCCCAAATAGTTGGGAGAGAAGGCGAAGGAGAAGAAGAAGATATCATTTTTACACAATAACAATAATAATATTAAGATTATTTTGATGGTATGTGTAATGTACAAATATATTTAAATTCTGAACGTATATACCTACCAGTCTTGTAAATAGTACTTTTAAAATATAATAAAGTAGATATACAAATAAATCCATTAAAATGTTAAATAAAATACATTTGAAAAAATATACCTGTATATAGTACATATCCACCTATATCTATTTTTATACCTAAAAAATTAGGTCATTATAATACAAATTAATTTTTATATTTTAACTATTATAATTAAATATAAAACAATAATATAAGACAAATAATGTACACATATATATATATATATATATATATATATACTATCGTTTATCTGCGATGTATATTTTAAATCAACATTTATTATATTTAATTAATATTGCGACTGTAATTATATTGCAAAATATTACTGACTTTACCCGAGAAATATAAATGATTTTTTATTACATACTTTCGTCTTTCTACCTTTTAATATATGTATGTCACAGTTTTGCCAGGTTAAAATTTACAAATTTTTGATTTGGTTATCAAAAAGTTTCCATTTCAATTGTTAAATTCCCAAAATTTATTATTTTAATTTCGTCTTTAAATTCGTCCTATATTAATAGTATAATAAAATATTATCAGGGATTTTTTCGCAGTGGAATATGGTATGTGTAATCGAGATTTTACAACAGTCTTTCATTAAAATACACACTTGACCACTTGTCACTGCAGCAGTTTAATACTATATAATATTATAGCTAGTAGCTGTTAAAATACTCGTATACGTAGTTAAAAATGTAATATTTTTGTGATATCAATGTGATTTATATTATACCGTTATGTTATTGATAATAATCAAACATAAAATTAATGTAAACCAGTTATTAATTTTAAAAAATGTGTATTTATTATTTTTTAAATTAATATTGTTTTTTAAATAGTTTACATTAAATCTCCATATGTTCCTCAAATATTACAAATCCACAATATTTCCCCAACTATAAAATTAACATTGGAAATTAAAGAAGAAAAAGATTTTATTGAAAATATATTAACAAACAAACTCAAAGGAAATGTTCCAAGTTCGCAAAACTGAAATTAATTTTAGCATATTAGTTGTAAAATATATATTTGTTTAATGAGGTAAAAAGGTTTAGTGTTTATTAGATTAAGTTAATTAATCTAAATACGTTTATTAGATCAATTTAATTATATTTTCTATATAATTGAAGATAATATTATATTCATAAAGTAATTTTAGAGTTAAAATACCTGTTGTGAAATCGATATATGAGGCAATATTTTGGAGTGAATCATTATTCAGTTGTCTCGATTTTCTAATTAAAAAAAAAAAGTTATCAAAGCCATAAAAAGTAAATTTTTTTCATTTTATAGGTACACCACAATAAATTTTTTCAATAGTAGATATGTCAAAATCCGGAATCCAAGATTCATTTTAAAATATCGTCTTATGTCAATTTTATAATAGGTATTTTAACTTTAAAATTACTTTATGAACCTGTTTTAACAGTTTAAATGAAACATGTTTTTTTAAACAAATACCGCGATTGCTCAACATTATAAAAAGTGGTATTAACGGAATTTGTTTTAAATTGCTTTTCAATATTCGTAAACCGTTTGATTCTTATTTTACTAAAAATGTCACCCTCGTTATATATCTATAGTACAATAGAATTGAAAAATCAATTTAACCGGTAAAATAATTATATCATTTTGTGTTACATAACCGGTACAGATTCTGTGCAAAATTATATTGTGCAATTTTTGTCGCCCATCAAACCAACCGAATGTCTCCAGATTCGTATTTTTAGTGGGTGGTAGTGATTTTTTTATTTTATTTTTTTCAAAACACGGTATTACACTAAATATACCGAAAGTATATTTTATTATACCTATATATGACGGCGTATAATATAGTATAATGTTAAATGTATAAAATATAGAGATAATTTTCCAAGGATAAAACGCAAGTCCATAAAAAATATGTTGGCAGCAAACAGAATTTTGAATAATGAAGAAGTTAATACGACTGCCGACAGATCTCTATATAGTTGCAGCAGGAACTAATTATACCGCGTTTCTTATACCGCAGTTCTGACAGTTTCGTGTTGTTCGCATTTATTTTGTTATAATAATAATGTATATTGCATAGAAATAACTTCGTATCATAACATACGAGATAATAATAATCATTCAATTGAATAGATAACTCCAGAACACCTAATTATCGTCATTCATCGCGATAAATCAGCGCCGAACAAGACACGTTAATCGTTATTGCACTCTCGTATAAGTCATAATATTATATTTATAATAATAAATTTAATAATATATAAGTACGACCTCCTCTCTGCGGCGACGTGTTTATCATATTATTATGTTCTTTATCCACTCTGCTTTTACATCCAATCGTGCATTTTATAGATATACCACTGCGCAAATGTGTACCTCTGCATTATAATATAATATAGTTAGTATAATATTTTATATACTTATAATACCGAAATAGTCCATATTATATATATTATGTTGCCTGCGGTCGAAATTCATGTTCAACCTCTTTTTTCCATAAAAATGTTCTCAACGGTTTTGCTTTGATTTCCAATACATCGATTCGCGACAAATATGATTTGAGGTTTTCCAGATAAGCGGATAAATAAACAAAACACAATAAACAGATCATTTAAAAAAAAAAAAAAAAAACTAAATTCGTCAGGTTCCGATGAGCAGTTAGCCATGAAATAAACTTTCAGGGTTAATAAGTATATCGTCTAGACCTTATAGACTCAACATTTTAAATGTACACGCACGCTAACAAATACGCACTTATAAACGACTTACTAATTAATAATCAAATCAGAAGTTGGATTATGGCCAATTTCGGGTCACTAACTTCAGATAGACATTAACGGACTTAAAAAGTATAATAGGTATGATATAATATTACATTTAGGTATAATATTATAAAAAGTTTCCCCAAAAACTATATTTCCAACAAAATAATACGATATTCTAAATAACGATGCATTTTTTAGATACCAATAAATATAAATCAAATATAAAACCGATCTTAAATAGTAATAATAAACTGAATAAATATCTGTACAATAATTTGATATCGATTATAACCAATTAGGTAGATGGTATATATGCTGGAAGTATTTAAATTATTTTTAAATTCGTATTTTTGGGAACATTCTAACCTAAAATTGTTTCAAAACGTATTACTATATTATGTTGTTGAGTTTTTTTTTATATATACATTTTTACATAAAATGCAGGCCGTTCCCAGAGGTGGCGTGGGGTGGGGGTGGGGCGGTTCTCACCCACCTATCTCGGAGAGCAAACACCAAAATTAAGTTTAATTGGCAAATTTAAGTTCGGTCGGCAAATAGTAGAAATAGTCGATGCCCTTTTTTTTTTTTTCTAATTTACTCACGTTTATGAAGTATTTTGGAATTTTAGGTTGGCAAACTATAATTATAATTATTAGGATTATAGTCAGCAAAATGGGAAAAAAGTTGTACCTCTTTTTTTTTTTTGCTTATTTTATGTTTTGAATAGAAGTATTGTAAAATTTTTTTTACATTTTCACCTCCCCCCTCCCCAAAAAATTTTTCTTCGGAACGTCCCTGATAAAATGTCAATGTCTATAATACAGAAATTAGTACTTATATTTACTAAAATGTTCGTAGGCAGGTATAATATATTCAATACATAAATACAAACTCATTTAAGTTAGGTATTTTTATTTCGGTGATAATCGTTCAACAGTTCAAGCAGATCTGGAAATATTACAGAAATCACAGCACAAAACTCGAATGATTACAATTACTTTTTCTTCCATTTAAATACATATTCTATTTTTCTAGATACCAAATATGTATTATTTAACACCGACTACTTTTATTTTAAATTGGTTTTACAATAATGCTCATTTTTATAATTAATATATTATATATACCTATATTTTTTTTTTTGACACAATTTTTTGGATAGTAGTTGAGTTGGAATTTTGGAGTACAGAACTTTTTAATAGCAAATTCGTTCCTAATGGTATTTTCCATAGATAATATTTTGATTTTCTCAGCAGTTTTCTTAAACGCGTAAATAAAAACTATCTTTTATAACAGGAAATTATTGTACGTTGGTACATTAAATATATAAAAAAATTTTAAAACAACAAATAAAGTTACCATGATGGTTACTATATATTATTGAAGTACCAATACAGATAACGTCATAAAATTAAAAAGATATTATTTTGACCGTAATGTATATAATATTATATCGAGGTCCGCTCATAATCATTTTACAGAATTAATGATTTATCTTTACTTTCAAATTTAATACACTCACTACTGTATAGTATCCTACCCGGCGAGCCTTTCCAGAGCCAATCCAAATAAATATTTTTATATATGTAGCTTTTAAATCAATTTTCGCTAATGGTTAATGCTTATAAATATAAAATAATAGCTTATCATTTATGTAATATTATAATTATATACATTATACTTATTACTTTACAATAATAAACAGTCATTTTTTGTTACTATATAAAGTATAAACTAATTATAACCATCATCAATATTTTTTAATTTAAATTTAATAAATCTTCTATCTGACTATATAATCGCTAACATAGATGAACATACTTTAATTAAATAAACACAATTTAAAGTTAACACCTTCTATTATTCATGTGCCTATAATTAATTAATAATTAAATTAGTAATTGTATACTTTATATGCCACTAAATATTTTTTTAACAGTTCTCACGTACAAAACCAAATGTACTGTGTAATTATTATTAATTTTGTTAAACAAACCGGTACTATAGTTATTCTTTATTAATGTAAAACACGATTTTAATTATTTGTACCATACTGAATATTACAATATTTACCTTCAATATGTTATTGATAACTATAAAAACGTACCTAGGTATATTAGTAATAAACAGAGTGCTTATATAAATTTTATCAATTATTATATATACATTTCCTTGAGTTAAAATTTTCAAAGTCAAAAATTCTAATAGTAAAATACATAAAACAAGTTTTTAATAATTTAGGTAGGTAGGTACCATAAAATCGTGAATATTAACTTACTTCCAGAAGTTTTAAATAAACATAGGTAATATACGTCATTATTATTAATACTAACGTCATCTAGACATCTAGATATAAAAACTGTCGGCACCGATAATGAGTTGGAATCATTAAATGTGATATCATTAAATCGTTAAATATATGTGAATATAATAATTGTATGGTCTTTCACAATTTTGATTAAAATTTTATTAATTACAAAATATTCTAGGTATACACATATATGTTTATATTTTCAAATTTTTGTCTGTTCTAAAATGTTTAAAAGAAATATGATTTATGAATTATAATTTTAAATATACACATTTCTTATTGTCATGAATATATTAATCTATACAAAATGTGCCTCGGTTAATTGTCCGAACAAAAATACGGAACCATGAAAATAATTAATGGATAACAATAGTATCCTAATTAAAACTATATTCATATTTAAATATCCCAGATTTAAATTATCATGTTTAGGTATAACTAAACTCCAGCAAATTATTGTTTTTAAAACATTTACGATTATTTTTCAAAAATTATATTGCAAAAAACTTGGAAAATATAATGTCAAACACAATATATAGTCTTATTAAATAGGTATGAAAAAAGACCATTTATTTTAAGAATAATCACTCATTACAAAACATAAAATCAGAGAGAAACTAAAATAAAATAGAAACACATGTGTCTCATCAGTTATCATTTATCAATATCGTCATTATATCACTACTATAAAATCGGAAATTTTTTTAAAGTTAATTTTCCGTCCCTAAAATTGTATTAAAATAATACAATAATATTACGAAATATTGTAGTCATAACTTATAATATCCAAACAAAACTATTATATATATATATAGTCTTCCTCTCAGTTTGGAAAACCAACTCTGTTACTCCTATTTAAATCCGGTGACCCATCCCTTGTTTCCAATTACTTAGACTTTATAAAGCTTAACACCAAACTTTTCAGATCTGTTCATAGTTTTCATTCCCTTCACATTGACCATCAATTTATTAATTTCCTTCTCAATAACTCCCTTGATGCTCCTGACCTTCTTTATCATGTCTCTCTTAGAGTTCCCTCTCACAGCACAAGAGGTCTCACTCCTTTTTACATTCCTTCTCGTGCAACCTCCTATAATAACAATCATCTTATGCATAGAGTGCTAAGAATAGCTACTCGAATCTATTTAAGTATGTAAATAGTTATGTTTTAAGTTTATATTGTTTTGTTATTCGTTGTTTTATTTTTTCTATTATTATTTCCTATATGTATATTTAATCTTGCGATTGTCGTTTGGCGTCGATATTAAAATAAATAAATAAATAAATATTGGCACAATAATAGGTTTGGCTAGGGACCTACATGTAAAATTGAATTTGTTAGCAAATAATTACATAATGCAGTAACATATTCTAGTCAGCTCGGTCAGTGCCATAACGCAATTAGTATAACAATGTATAATATATAGGTTGGTAAGTATCAATTACACTTTATTCTTTATACATTTTTAAAACATTTTTCATTTCAAAGTAACTTGACTTACTAGAATAAGTATAATATTACAATATTTACAAGTATAGTATACTATCGTAACTGTATCTGAACTATAATATATACAATATATATTACACAAGTTGTATATATTATATAGAATCATAGTGTTTTATTTTTGTTTTATTGAGTAGCAAACATTTAAATACTCGCAATATTTTTATTTTCATAGTATAATTTTGTAACTTAAAAGTATAAAAATATTATCACTCCGAAGTCTTATGATATCACAATCCACAATCCATTCTAAATAATATGATCGAAAAATGCTATCATATATCCTCCGATACACTTATTAGTCATATTGTTTTTATAGCAATATAATTATAATTTATACCAACGAATATCTAAATGAACTATTAATAGTATGTGTTATACTCATCATAATATAGTATATACCAAAAATAAACTAGACATAAAAAAAAATATATAATATTATTTACCTATAGGTATTAATTTTAGATTTTAACAATATAGGTACCTATTATAGTATATAATAATATTATATAATAAACTCGTATTTAGATTGTTTGGAAAATAAATTTGAATTAAATACTTCGAAAGACAATAAAACTACAGTTTATATCATGTCTATTGTTATAAATAGTTATTTTGGTACTTTAAATACGACAAAATAAAAACGAAACTTAGATATAGTTTCGAAGGCAAGCAACGTCTAACAAACAAATCACGGTAAATAGTATAATATCGAAACAAAGAATAACTAATTTTAACTTGTTTAATTATTGAAACTTTTTATTCTAAAATTAATATACACGATCGCATTGAAAAATTTAAAATATATGTTTAAGTATAATAATTAGTAATAATTATTAATTAAAATGTAAGAACTCAGTTAAAGATTGATAAAAAAAATTAGCTAATTTTATTTCTATAATATTATATTATAGGATCGCCAAACAGTTTTTTACACAATTTTATAATTATAGAGAATCAAATATTATTTTCATCCAAATTTATACGTATAGATATAGTTCAAAATATGTCAAGAAATTGTATGATTTAAATTAATAATAATTAACATTTCAAAGTTTCTAGACAGGAAACCTCCCTAATACATAAACGTTTCAATAAACGCATATAATATTTAGTTATTTTAGAAAACAGTTTTATAAACGATTTAATAAAATATTATAACATAAGTGTTTTAATTTAAAAATATATATGTATGTATATAATATTATGTTAGATTCAGTGACGTTTTTAGGGTCGCTATGGGGAGTGGCATAATCGCCTAGGGTGGCAATTTAATAGGGTTGACAAGAACTATTAAATTAAGTATAAGTATTAATTAACGTACGCTTCAATTTAAAAAACAAAATTCAATAACCGATTGTGTTGTCCAAATGTAAAACCAAATTTTTGTTTGAAAGGAAGATGTATATTTGTGTAATTATTTTTTATTTTGCTTGTTGACTTTAAAAATATTAATACCTATACTTTAAACATTTTATTACCTGCATTTCATACTTGCATTTAGGTAAGAAATGTTTGGAATTGAGGTTTTTAATTTCATATTTCAAGTATAATATTCTTTAAAGGGGGAATTTTTTATTCCATAAAAAATATCGTCGTTTATAGTTTTATTGTATACGTATATTACGTATTCCTAATTTTGTTACTAACCTTTCTAAATAACACATTCAAAACTTGAATGGTTCTTTAATACAAATTTCCAATATAATATGATCTGTATAGTATATATATATAATGTCAACATGTTTACAGAAGTCCCGTTAGAAATAAACATAACGATGCTTTCTTAAATGCATCGTAAGATGCTAAATAATTATGCAAATAATTTCGTTTCGCTCATTATTATGTTTGTATTTATTTTTTGCAGTTTTAGTGAGGGAAAAACGAACAATTTATTACATTTGAAATTTACTAATAAATTTAATATAATATATATATATATATATAGTATGGTTAGAGCAATTAGTTGCCAAAGAAAGTTTAATGAGAATATAACGCCTATATAACGATTATAATATTTCCGGTTTTATATGGATATTCGTATATGTACGTATACTCCTAATTTAACTAAAAAGATAATAATCGGAAGTAATTAAATAAAATAGATCATTCCGTGTGATGTTGGGGACCTATTTCTTTTTTAAATTTAAATCCGTCACAAGCTATGTAATAAGTAATTATATTGTAAGTATATGTGTTATATACTGCAGGTACATACTAACACCATAATATTTATAGGCATCATAACGAAAGTAAACATTATACGAATGAGTTAAATCATTAATTTAAATAATCAAAATAACACAATATAAACAACAATAATTGATATCTAATATCTATTGTCGTTTTTTTTAATGAAATTGTAATCATAAAATATTTTTCAGTAAAAGAAAATGACGTAACGTGTATATTATATATAAAATATACGTACTTATATATAGACAATTTGATGATAAATAATATTTACAATAATTCAAATTATGCGTAATTGTTTAAATTATGATTTATATTATTAATTTAAATACACACTGCAATAACACGGCAATAGTCCACTTTTTCTAATTATTCAGAAGAAGGAAAAATTAAAAATAAATAAATTAAAGAATACATTTTCACATAAGTATAGCTACGTGTCAAACATATTTAATCCTACAAATATTTTTTAAATCATTGAAAATATTAAATAAAGTTTTATAATGTTTCTCGATACCGGTTTTTAAATATTTTTTGGAGTTTACATAAATTGAGTAACCGTTCAATATACTTCCCAGGCTACAATAAAATACATTTTTTGAAATTATTTCTAGAAAGTAAAATAATGTTGTAGGTGATAATTTTTTTTTTTGGAACATTTTTGATCCAAAACCTTAACGTTTAAAAATATATTTTCAATATATTGTTTAAAAAATATTTTACGAATATTATAATAATATTATAACAACAACATATTTTCTTCTAATAGGGCTGTTACAGATTTTTATTGACTTTATAGTAATATTATGGTCTTGACTTGACTACATGTTGCGTATAAAACCAGGAATATTTCCTCTTTATATTCGTTAGCAATACAAACCTCGTTCTTACACAGTAATAAAAGGCAAAACATTTTTTAAAATATTAAATAATAATCAACCAATAAACACGTTTAAGTTGTTTCGTATATACGTATATACTAAAAAAAACTATAGCTTTGATGCAAATATTATCGCTTTTTTCAATGTCCATAGAAGCCATATGGGAACCGATATTTTTAAAACGTCATCAATTGGAATTCGAACGACAGTGAAAATGAAAGTTATATTATTTCAGTTGATCAGCAACTCTATTTACCTAATAAGTCCTGATATAACACTCCTCTAATACCTATACCTATTATAATTACTTTAATAAATACTTTTAAGATGCTATGTCACTCTCATTATAGTGTATAATGTGTGTAATACGTCTTGATGTTACAGTATAGATAATATACTATATTATAGATCTAGTAAATCACACATAATATGCCATCGTTGATAAATAGGTACTTGGATTATTATAAAACTCACGGATTATTGTACGTTCAAGTTTTTTTTTCTCAAACAACGCCCATTGTTTTTGTTTTTTTTTTTTTTTTTTTTAAAAAAAAGACTATACGTACCTACCTAATCAAATTGACCAAACGTCCTTGACCATCGATCGATTCACAAATTAAAAGACAACTTAGTGATTTATAACTAATAATTTATTACTACAATAATGGTGTGTTCTATCATTTTGACATTTTTTAATTTACCCAAATCACTTTTAAAAATCAATTTTATTTATTCAAATCATTTTTATCATGTGTTTTTGATAACTTATATCAACCTCTTAGCGTCTTTCACATATTGTTACAAAAAATTTTGCCATTTTTTTTTCCATCAAAAAAATTAGTAAACACACAATAAAACCCATATGATTATTTTGTAAAATATTAAAAATAATTAGTATAACTATTATAATTATATCAACTGAAATTTAATTATTGACAAGGGTACAATGTATATAATATTATATTAACCTCTGATATATAAAATATCTTTATACTGTATATAATAATTAGAACTCCGATTTGTATGAATTTTCATACTTTTTCTATTTATCGTATTGTATGCTAAATAAACACAAAATACGTTTCTTAAAGTTAGAAATAAACTTCCGAATTTTTAGGGTATATATTTCGAAATTTTACCGGGCTTGATGCATATTTAAAAATTTTAAGGGCATATTTTATTTTTATAAAATATATTTTCTCTTTTGAAACATTTATATATTTTGTATTTTAGAAAATAATATTCTTTTGATTTTGATCGTCATTTAAAATGTATATAAATTAAAGCTCTAATAATAATTAATAGGACTAAATATTGAAAATTCAATTAATATTAAATATATATATAATATAATATTCAATGAATATTTTTGTAATTTATTTGTTCATTTTATCAACAAAATTAAAATAAAAAATATCTATAATATACTATAAAATGTATGTCAGTGATATTTTTTTTAATACAATCGATAATAATAATTATCAATTTGTTGTGATAATATTCATTTATATATATTATAAAATACATCGGGGTTTTATTTTAATTTTAATTTATTCAAAATAGTAAATTATACCTAATTACATGTGCATAGTTCTTAATTTTTAACTAATGACCAAATTTTAGTGCCTAAACTATATTATTACACAGATACATCATCTGTGTAATAATAATTTCTTCCAACATAATCATAAAACAATTCCAACTACCTACGCAAAAATTCGTTTTAAAGTATGAATATAAGTACGCCGCAAGTACGGTTAACTACTATATTATTATTTTGTTCTTAGACGAGGACGTGATATAGAAATGAGTTAAATGTGAACACATACAACGCTGAAGAAATAATTGTTTATTGTTCTTAAACCTCTATTAAAACTTCATTATCACTGTTCTGTGTAGTCATGTTTTACACAAGAAAATCGAAGATATCCTATCTTTCGGATTTCGAAAAAGAGCATAGGTATACAAAATAAACATATACTTATACTTATTACGATTAATTTTCATTTTAAATACCCTTATTTTACTTACTTGATAAATATTTGATTAGAATTCGTAAAGAACATTATTTTCACCAGTAGAAACTATATTCTTTTATATAGAAATATAATACTTATATGTAATAATGTTTATAGGCAATATTGCATTTATATTTAAACATGAAAATTCTGTATTAATTTGACCAAATATTTAAGGTGTAATATAAAAAACATTTATGTTCGATTAAAAATTTTTGAAAAACGACACAAAACATAAATGTCATCTATTCCTCAAAATTCAAAATAATAGTTGGGTATATTATATTGTTATATACCTAAATGTATAATTTACTCATAAAATAATATACGGGTTAAAGAGTACATCATAATATGCATAAAGGCTTTAGCCATTATTTCTCGCGACCTTTATGTATATTTGCCATATACATTTATGTAAGTATATTAAACTTAAATGTGCCATAAATAATAGGATATTTTTTAAAATTATAATGAAAATCCACAAAATTTATAAGGCTGAGCAAGTTACTTTAACTTAAATTATCTAAAATTAAGTTAGTTAAAAATAAACAATAACTAAATTCAATTAAAAGTTACTTTTTAATTTCAGTAAAATTAATTAAGTTAAGTTATTTTAGTTAAGAGTCAATATAATTATTTCACTAGACATTTTACTAAACAAATTATTTTTCAAATTTCAATTATGGTATTTTTCCAAATTTTAGTACCTATATGAATAGCGTTGATAAGAAATCATAACGCATTATAAGATTAATTATTGTACGGTCATGAATTCAATAATATTATTAATCAGACCATTAAAAAATAAAAATGATTATACCATATATCTAAATATTCTATATATCCGTTTTATATATATATATATATATTCTAAGTAACTTGATTTAATAAAAATAAATTGTTAAGTTTGTTAATTATTATATTTAAAAGTAACTATCCTTAAGTTGTTTAAAAATATAACATTTATCATTTAAACTCTAATTACTTTTGGGAGATCAGCAAAATTTTGAATAAACAATGACTAGAATCGAATATATTTGAAAATGCACTCGTTTGAATCTGTTTTCATTTGAATCTTCATTTATTGATATGACAGTACCTATATAGAAACTTCAAAAATTGAACTACGTTTTTTTTAATTTACAATATTTTTAAAATGCATTCATTTGAAACTTCATTTCTTGATTCGACATTTTACGGAAATTTCAAAAGTTTGATTAATCAAATTTTGAAAATACATACTATGGCGTGCTCCTTGTACAAATGCGCAGCAAATCTGAAATACTCAAAATGCTTGATTATCTCTAGCTATCATTGGAGTGGGCGCGTTTGCTTATCATACTTTATTTTCTTTTTTTTACTTTATTTCAATAATAATAAGTTGCATGATGTACATTTTAAAAGATACTAAACGAAAATGTACCCCGTTAGAATGGTGTTGAAATCACCAATTGTGCCAGTGTGAAACCAAAAAGTGAAATGGGAGAAATTTATAGTTTATCTATTTTAAGTTCCTAATTTTGAATCCATGATAATATTCATGATAACAACTATGGTCTACCAAAATAGTGATCATACAAATGTCTATTAAAAATAAAACCATTTCAAACTTTGTCGATTTATGATATGTAATTTTTTATTGACGATGTCGATTTAACACAATAACACAATGCCATTTCTATAGATACATACTATAGTATGACGATTATTTAAACGTTTATTCAAAATCAAACCATTTCAAACTTTTTCGATTCATGAACATGTCGATTAAAATTATTGTGGTTTAAAACAAATGACGTTTCAACATTGATGATTCTATACAATGTTTCATAAACTTTTACTATGCATCCTTACTTTTTACTACCTAAGCTTAAAACTTAATATTCTGTGATATTTTATTCCATATTCGTCGATTATGAATACATATATTATATGAATAAATTAAAAATATATTAATTTATAATATTACGTTTTATTTTCGAGTTTATCCAAAATGAACAAAAAAAAAACTCATAAAATAATATCAACACACAGTGGTCATATCGATGGAATTTCACACTTAAGTATATCTTCAATGTTTATATTTAAAAAAAAAAAAACAAAAACTCTACATACACGTATAATATTATACTATAATGTAATATTATAGCGGTCATGGTCTCCCCTACCTATAATTTCGACGCTAACGTAATTTGTCAAGTTCAACGTACAATCGACCGTTTTTTTTTATTTTATGGATTAACTCGTTCGACTTTCTCTTTTTATATCATTTTTTTCCGATTATCGCACCAATCGTCATCACTTATATTATTATTATTATTATTATTATTATGATATACCTACCTATTACAGTACAAAATATTATGTTAAAAATAATTAATTAATTATTTATTAATTAATTAATTAATATAATGTATATATTTTTAATTTGTCCAGCAAAGTAAAGGGCATAAAAAAATAAACTCGTAAATTCTCACACATTTATGCGTAGCTGATATAATAGCGTACTCTATATGTATTACATATAAATATATGTAACAACAATATTTGGGTCCGTTAAAATCAAGTTTTAATTTCCCGTTATTGCCATTCTTATTGGCGGCCATTAACGAGATATTTGGAAAAAAAAAAATCCAGTATGTATTATTATGTACATAATGACTTTTTAAAATTAATATACCTATACTATATGGTGTAATAACTATAATATTATATATAACATATTATGTTCAAAGTGATCGATAAAAAAAACGTATCGATTAAATCTACATAATATGTGTATATATATATTACACCGCGCTATTTTTTTTCATTATTCACAAGCCCTCGTTTACATAGAAGGGACAAAACGATTTTTCGTGATGAATGTTATAGTTATATACTAACCTATATAGGTTTTGAAAAATTATTGAAAATTTTATACTGACTAGCCGTACAAAGTTCTCCGAAAAGCTTGCAACCAGCTATATACATGAACGATAATTTTCTCTAACCATTTTAAAACTTCGAAGTATGATCTAAATAATACTTTTAGATTTTTTTAATTTAATATTTTGCAATTTATATAGTTTTAAACTGCTTTTACGTATAAAATATCATATGCACGTTACCTATCTATATATACGACGCATATCATATGTTGACCGTTATTTTTTAACATTTTATAATAAACCAACCTTTAATTTTTTGTATGCGGTGACTCAATTTCCAAATGATAATACATAATATACACATGCAATTTTTCATATTTCCATTTATTTTTCATATTTTCAGATATTTTTCATCAGAACTCGGTTTTCCTTTCAACTTAAACAAATTACAAATACTAGTGTATATAATATTAAATGATTAGATATTATATTTTTAACGGAGCGAAAAATGTTTACAACGATTTTTATTGACTGGAAACAGTTTACCGGGTAGAGGGAGACGAGTAGGAATTTTGAAGTAAAGAACTTTGTTGATAACAAATCCTCTCTAAATGGATCTTTAAAATGGATTCCGCAAAAAAATGTTATTGAAAAGTTTTTTTCTGAAAAGAAACATTTTCATGTTAGCATTTCTCATTTTTAACAACTTACAAACATCTTAGAAATATGAAATGAAAAATAGATTAAAGATAACAACATTTTCAATATTTAAATTTTTTTATGAATTATATTTATTTAAATAAATCAAAATAGTTAGTTTTTATAACTCATAAAACATGTTTAAATGCATATATTGCAAAACAGCTACGTATAGAGTGCTAGATATAAGAAGTGTTATTTTCAATAAAATTTGATTGAAGTTATAAAAACATTCTACAATAAAAAATTATACAGTAATGGGACAAATTATATTCATTTTTAAAATGCATATAAACATTTTTCAATTGTTAGATTTTGATTTTAATCGCTATTTTCTAAAAATTACCTATATAGAACCCCTTAAATATGGCTGCACTGATATTCTCTTAATCGTAAGGAAAAACTACACAATTCATAACGGGAAATCCTTATAAATGGAAAAATAATAAATTATGTTGTCATGGATACCTATACTACTATACATTACTAAAATCGTATTATATGTAATGTAATAAAATGTTAAAATATTTTAGATTTTGAAGCTAACTGTATAGTTGATTTTACATTAATGTTTATTTTTTTTCTGTAAACAAATTTTCAATCAGAAAAAGTTTTGGCGTTGGTATGATATCGATAGGAAGTCATCTCTAGATTATACATAGCATATTTAGATTTTTCCAGTAGTTTTGCAGAGAAGAAAAAAAAGTGCCTTCTATATACGGTGTATGTAGTCATACACTGTATACATAAATATTTACTATACTCTGTAAATGCATATGTATACAATACATAATTATACCTACAATATGGCGTATGACATACTATTACATACACCGTAAACATACGTATACGGTGTATAATGAAATTTTAGATTCAAGCTATTGAAATTGGCTAATAGAAGAAGAAGAAAAAGAAAAAGAAGAAGAAGAAGAAGAAGAAGAAGAAGAAGAAGAAGAAGAAGAAGAAGAAGAAGAAGGAGAAGGAGAAGGAGAAGGAGAAGGAGAAGGAGAAGGAGAAGGAGAAGGAGAAGGAGAAGGAGAAGGAGAAGGAGAAGGAGAAGGAGAAGGAGAAGGAGAAGGAGAAGGAGAAGGAGAAGGAGGAAAAGGAGAAGGAGAAGCAGAAGGAGAAGGAGAAGGAGGAAAAGGAGAAAGAGAAGGAGAGAGGGAAGAAGAAGGAGAAGGAGAAGAAATTAGAATTTTAAAAGCAATCATTGCAATCGTAGCATTCGAAACAAATGATTCTGAGCGGAGTTTCAGTATAAAGATATATGATTATTATTTATTATTCCTATCAGTAATATGTTACCTATAGTATGTATTCACAGTAAGAACAAACCTTGCAATACATCTATAGTGATATAAAATTACGATAATAATCGTTTGGGAGAATATTTGGTGATTTTCTTTTTCAATCACATTTAATAATTTATAAAATAATTCTATAGAATACTTTTGCTAGAAAAATAAATTCTATAGTATATTATTATTACTGTACAATGAAAATCGAGGAAATAATTTGAAAAGCCATATACAAAGGACGGAAAACACCTCAAACGTTGGACGGGAAATCTACTCTTGACTTTTAGTGTATATTATTATATTGTATTTGAAATATACAATAAAATATTAATATCATTATGTTTGCTATTCAAATTTAAAAATTCTAATTTCTTCTTCTTTTATAGAAGATAAGATAAGATTTAATCTACCATAATGTACTTATGTAGGAAATCATGAAAACATCAATAGGTAGGTACTTGAAAATTAATAAAGTTAACGAATTAAAAATAAATTGAAATATTTTTACAAATGTAGGTAAATGATATTTAATTTTTTCAGTTAATTTAAAACGAATTCGGTTGCTAAAATATTTTTTTCACTATTGCGTTAACAAATTTGTAAATTAGTGATTTTAAAAGAAAATAACGTTTGAAGTTTAAAAAAAATGTAAATGAACTAGAATAAATTATTAATTTATATTGTTATAATAAAATATAATTACCATGGGTTGGTTTGAATTTTGGAGTCTAGCTTTTCATTGTTTTTTTTTTTATAAAAAAAATTACTAGTATTTTTATGTTGAATTCTTAAAAGAGTCTCAGTAATTTAATTTAAATACTCCATAGCATTTCATAATATATTTCATAAAATTCAATCAAAATTTGTAGGTGCTTGGGAAAAAATAATTTAACTATAGTGTACGTAATAATTATTAGGTACCTACTCATTTTATGATAAAATAGTCATGAGAATAAACCTGTATAAACTATAATGTATATATTTTGGTGTTGAGTTACTTGTAGAATTATTTATAGATATAAATAAAACCCAATTTCTACAAAATAATTTTTTTTTATTTAACAAATACGTATGATACGAAATACGTTATCAGTAGTTGTTTAACACTGAAGATAAAAACATCGTTTTCGAAATACGTATTTGTTAAATAAAAATAAATTATTTTGTACAAATTGGGTTTTTATTTACATCTATATAAGGTATATACATAGTATAAGATATAGTGAAATTGTATTTTGTCTAAGATATAACTTAAACAATAAATATCAGTATATTTAATATTTCATTTGATGTAATATTATATAGAAACATACTTTTTATTTTTTAAATAAAAATCATATCCATTAAATAAATAAATGCATATATATGCCTGCAGGTGTACAAATTTCAACTACTCTAATACGTATATATAAGTTTATATATATTTACGTATATATATTTAATAACCAATTTATTTAAATTCAACTAATTAATTGCAGTTGCATTCCTAACTGCATGTCAAAAAAATAGATACTTACCTAATTATTTTAATAACCTGCCAGTAATTATAGCGTATTTAGGAAAAAAACGGAACAACAAAATAAAACGTTGTCATTAAAATAATTACACATTTAAGGTCTAATATGATTATAATTTATAATTTTATAACAAATCTAGTTGGTATTATAATATATATATATATATATATATAGTAGGTACGTATAATATCTACAATAATGTTTGAAGTAGAAGGAAAATTTTAAAATTTAAATACTTAACAATTTTTATAGAATTTAAATGAAACGTACCTATTTGACACTTTTGAAACAATGTTTCGAAAATAAAACACTATTTTTAATATAGTCCTTCATTTTTAATAAACATATTTACGACGAGATTCATCTGATTCGTCGTCTTTGTATAATTCATTGTATAATCTTACAACCGTAGTATATATACCTACTGGGGGCCATATATTATTTAAGAAACACTATGTTCCGTGTATAACCAATCAAAATTATTGTTTCAAATATTAATTTAATACCTAAATACTAAATATTGAAGTATGAAATTCAAGTTGTAATTTATAAAAAAAAAAAAAAAAAAAAAAAAAAAAATGTTCATAGTGAATCTTCCTTATTTGGTAAAACATTGATTGATTATATCACTTACGAGTATTTCCATCGTCTTGCAGATTTACAAACGAGTTAAATTAATTTATCGCGGACGTTAAAATGTAACATATTATGTGTAATAACTGTATACATATAGCATATTTATTATAAATATAATATTACTTCTCTTGATGATTCATTTCCGCCCATTGATTTAATGATAATTAATGTTTAAGCTGAACATACTGGAAATGTATAAAAACATTAATTAACCAAACAGAATATAATAAACCATAAAAATATAATATTATTTTATTGGAATGTCAATATATTATATATATTAACAACATGGATTAAATAGTATTAGATCGATATAGGATAATATTATAATTAGATAATTACATTTTTGTACGAGTACAATTCAAATTAATACACTTTCGTATATTCCAATATTGAATATTAAATAATTATATTTTATAATATTATTTATATTATTTGGATTCGTAGGAAAAACAAAAATGGTCTGGCCGGAAAGAAGGAAAAAATTGTGTAGGAAACATACGAATATTCGTATTCTGTACCACGTGTACACATTCAGGGCCACCTGCACATTATTTAAATTAAAATACAAATAATATAATCGAATTAAAATGAAAATGTAATTTTATTTCCATGAAAATTGAAAAAATTGATACAAATAAAAATAAAAATGTGTATAAATAATAAAAATCAATTTAAGTTAGTTGTAATACGAATTCGAATATTAAAATTATTTTAATTCAAATTCAAGAGGTCTATTTCAAAGTGTCTATTATAAGTAGGTCCACATTATTTTATTCGTTTTTAATAATTGACAAAATTAGACAAAATTGTAGACCAATTATACAATATCATTAATAGACGTGCATTTCCCCAACCCCACACATTCAACATTTTACGATTTTTTTTTTTTACGAATATTTAGTATGTAATTCCTATGAATTCCTACATTTGGATTTGGAATTCCTACGACGAAATTCTCATCTCAAATTACGACTTTTTATGGGTGGGGCTGGAGAAATGTTTCCCCAGCCCCACTCATGGGTAATAATCGTCTTTTTGCGATTTTTTTTTTTTTTTTACAAATATTTAGTATGTAATTCCTATGAAATCCTGTAAAATTTGGAATTTTTACGACGAAATTCCCATCACAAAATACGATTTTCCGTGTCCAGGACAACAGGGGAATGTGTTTTGATGTGTTAATATAATTATTGATTTTACATTATTATTTTAGGTACCTATTATTTACATTATGATATTATATATTTACCAATATCTACTTAGATACAATTCCGTATAATTACTAATTAGTCACTGAAATATTTTCTACATTGATATTTGAAACAATGCATATTACATAAAGTAAACAATATTTATATTTTATTTTTTATTAATAGTGAACGTTGTATTACAAAATATAATGATTTTTACTATTCTGTATAATTTAATATATATAGAACAGTATAAATATAATTTTTATTACCTATCGAGTTAATCACGATATTTGTTGAAAAGAATATGGATTCAATTCAGTGGATCGATAATAATTATAAGTTTGGAATTAAAATTTAATAACCTGATTAAAGGATTTTAGAATAAAATAAAATGCTCAAAAAAACAATTTTAATATTTTCCACATTCTCGTGTGTGAAATAACACGACTTCAATATTTGATTGTACAATGATTCTATTATATTTATGTATTAAAAATGGGGCGAAAATCAATACGTTATTTATAAGCATATATTTTGATAAAATAGCTCTAAAATTGCAACTTATAACTACTGATAAATTAAATATTATAGAACAGTGAAAATTGTTATATTTTGTAATTCAATGTTCACTATTAATAAAAAATGAAATATAAATATTGTTTATTTTATGTAATGTATAATATGTATTGTTACAAATATCAATGTAAAAAATATTTCAGTGACTAATTAGTAATTATACGAAGTTGTATCTAAGTAGATATTGGTAAACATGTAGGTAATATCATAATATAAGTAATAGGTACCTAAAATAATAATATAAAATCAATAATTGTATTAACACATCAAAACACATTCTCCTGTTGTCTTGGACACGGAAAATCGTATTTTGTGAGGGGAATTTCGTCGTAGGAATTCCAAATCCAATCGTGGGTATTCATAAGAATTACATATTTACTAAATATTCGTCAAAAAAAAAATTGCAAAAAGTTGAATGGGTGGGGTTGGAGAAATGCACGTCATTAATAGTCTGTTTACGTCTATTATAATATAAAGCTATTATATGTCTACCATAAAAATATTGAAGCGCTCTTAAAATCAATTGAAACCATTCTATCCAAGTTATAGTTCAATTTGTTGAAATGTTTTATTCATTTAATTAAAATTACAATTATGTACAATAATTTTTAGTTTAAAATACAAAATCAAATAATTAATATAAATATTGTATTATAATACAACAAAATACTGAGCTATTTTTATTTCAAGGTTATTATATAAATATATTACAAATATTTATATACTTATATGATACACGAAAATGATATACTACATATATTTAAATATATATATATACTAGATACTAGATGCATACTTTTAAACGTTTTAGAGGATAACATTTGAAAACAAAATTAGAGTCTCGATATTTTCCAAAATAACAAATAAGTGTTCGTTTTTAATAAAACCTACAAAAAATTAGATAAAAAAGCAATAATGATAGATACAAAAATATCCATGACACAGAAATGACTAAACAGATATTTGTAATACCATCTACACATATATTATGGACTTAAAAATGTTTTTAGTTTGTTTGTGTTTTAAACTTTTCAACAGACGATTGTACTTTATAACGAAAATAAATAAATAAAATGGTTATGAATGATCACTAAACAAAACATCCACCGGGGACATTTTTTCTCGGGTCATATCTTCCGCACGATTGTTTTCGGTGTTTACGTTTTTTATTTATTTGTTTGTTTGTTTGTTTTTTTTACCCACACATTCCCGGGCACATCTCTATGTTATACGCAGTACCTAGATTCACGGATTCCGTGGTTTCTACATACGGACTCGCGTACGGTTTTAACAAATTTTTGAAAATGTTCTCGATCTTGATCAAAGTCCGTCTAGAAGCCGTGAATCTGTGAATCCGGCATTGTTGATCGTAAATTTCCCGAAAACCAATGAAATATTGTGATAACTGAATATAGTAAAATATAGTGAAATAAGTGTACCTGCTAACTCTTGTTCCATACTTATTATATAGTATCAAAACAACAATATCGCACATCAAGTCAAAACAAAAATCGTTTATGCGGTATTTAAATAATAAATAAAAAAATCAAGACACGTATATTACTAGAACAGTAGAACGAATAAAACGGTTTACAAACAGTACCTACTAAAATGTTATGATAGTACATTTTGTGATAACAAAATTTAACACATGTTTGCGTTTCTCGTATACGGGTATAGCAGAAAGTATATTTTGGTGTTTTGGTTCTCGTATACGAGAATCACAGTGGACGACAAGTTTCTCGTTCTCGTTCGCGTAACGTTTTACGGGTACTCATAGCAGAAAAACTCTCTAATGTAACGTTTCTCGTATACGGGTATAGCAGAAAGTATGTTTTGGTTCTCGTATACGAGAATCACAGTGTACGACAAGTTTCTCGTTCTCGTTCTCGTAACGTTTTACGGGTACCTAGCAGAAACTCTCTAATACACACGAAACGCGTGTCGGTACGCTTTTCGTGCCCGGCGAGCTCCGACCGCATATACGTGTATCATATACGTGAAAATCGTGACGGAACTCGTGGTGGCGTCCTTGGGCGACGACAAGAAACGGTCTCCGCCGGCCCTGAACCGCGGTAGATACCGTCTCCGGCGTATTGTGATGCGCCTGGCCTACGCGCGGTGGTACTGCGGGTGGATTAAAACCGTCGACAATATGCCCACATAACACATCGCGATATAATAATAGGACTTCATATTATTGTATAGCGTATAATGTACAAAAACCTGCAGCACATTGCCAAAGAGCAGCACCACTGCGACCACGGCGGTAATCGCGGTAGCCGGTCGGTAACCCGTGTACAGTTTTTAATGTGGTCATGAACATTATTATAATTTTTTTTGTTTTCGTATAGTATATACACGGAATGTGGTACCTACGTATATAGGGCGTTGATAAAAATATGATATAGGTATTTTAACCGTTTGTTTCGAGCGTCTATTTTTTTTCTTCTTCTTCTTCTTCTTCTTCTTGTTCTTTACTCGGACACAATATTATTAGTAGGTATACTTTCTAGTAATACTCTATATCGTAACAATATTTGTTAAAAACAATAACCGCGTAATAATGTACTGACACATTAATATTTTCGACTAAAAAGACATTTTCGTATATTTGGGACGTATTTGAGCTAGGTACTATAATTTTCAACGAAAAATCTGCTGCATGCGGATACATATTTTACTATTTTTACTAGCGTGATATTTATGTTATTGACATTATCTCGAAATTCTGTGAGAAGCCTCTCACAGAATATTATATCTGTGATATCACAGGTGGCTATGGCCATATTGGCCATACCCGTAAACACGCCTATGGTTCGGACCCATTTCCAATGAGTTAACTAAATTATTATGAAAATTGAGGGTGTGATAATATTATGCAAATGTAAACTTGTTACTTTACTGATGTAAGCATTAAGCAGCTGACATGTAAAATATTTAAATAATTTGATGTACTCAAATACGTATATTAAATACTTTTATAAAAATTGCTTAAACAACGTATTTCAAACACATTTCAAAAGTATATTATAAGAAATTAAGTAGTTTTAAAATGTACTACTTTATTATATTGCAGATTTTAATAAAAATATAAAAATTATAGGTAAACACGTAATTTTTTTTTTTTTTGTAATTGACTCATTTTCTGGTTTATAGAAAAGTTGAGCTGTCCTTTAGAACTATTTTACATTTTTCTTTGATACTGGACACAGTAAAGTTGAGGCCAGCAAAAGTTTGAATGAAAAAATTACTAGAGTCGATTATATTTGAAAAAGCAAATTTTGAAAATACATACTGTGGCTTTTCCTGTGTACAAATGCTCGTCAAATTTGAAATGCTCAAAATGCTTGAATATCTCTGGTTATTATTGGAGTGAGCGGGTTCGCTTATCATACTTTATTTACTTTTTTTAAATTTTATTTCAATGATAACTTTCATGGTGTACATTTTAAAGGATACTGAACCAAAATGTATCTCGTTGGAATAGTGTTCCCATCACCAATTGTGCCAGAGTTATAGTGAAACCAAAACGTGAAATGGGAGAGATGTACTTAGTGGCGAATCCATAATAATATTTGTGATATCAACTATGGTCTACCAAAATAGCGATCATATAAATGTCCAATCAAAATTAAACCATTTCAAACTTTGTCGACTCAAGAAATATAATTTATAACACACGTTGTTTATTGACGATGTTGATTCAACACAATACCATTTTTATAGCATGACGATTATTTAAAAGTCTATTCAAAAAAATACCATTTCAAACATTGTCGATTCAAGATATGTAATATTTTATTCTACGCATTGTTTATTGATGATGTCGATTTAACATAATATCCTTTTTATAGTATAACAATTATTCAACCGTCTATTAATAAAAAAAAACCATTTCAAACGTTGTTGATTCAAGACATGTAATTTATAACACACGTTGTTTATTGACGATATAAATTCAACACAGTGCCATTTCTATAGTATGACGATTATTTAAACGTTCAAAATCAAACCATTTCAAACTTTTTACATTCATGAACATGTCAAATAAAATGATTGTCGTTTAAAACAAATGACGTTTCAACATTATGATGATTCTGTTCAATATTTTTCAAAATTTTGCTATGCATCCGTAAAATATATTTTAATATGTTTCAGTAGTTATGTTTCAAACGTCTTATAAACAAATGAAAACACCATTTTTCTTGTATACAAATAATTAAATCAATAAGTTATAATTTAAAAAATTTAAGATTTGTGGAGTCTCATGAATAGTAACCGAGTAATAAGTAGTTTAGGAAATAATGAAAAGGCATGAAATAAAAGCATGTAAATATAATTATTATTATATTATAAATAATATAATTATAGTATAGTATATTATTTACCCAATAATTAAAATTTTTCATTAACCACATTATAGCTATTTTTTTAAATAGTAATTTAACTGGTAGAACATTAAATGTCTTAAATTTATTATTTGAAGAACTGGCTAACACGCTTTTCTCAGATACATACGTACAATTTGTTTTTGTTAAGCATTATCATTTAGGAGACCCTAAATTAGGAAACCATATTAAAATATAATTTGATAAATAGCTAAATACTCTATACGCAGAATATGAATTGGAATAACATAACGTAAATTATAAAAACTAGAGGTTAAACAACGTAGTCTCATAATCAAGGTATTAACATAAATTCCAACTTATGTTTTTATCAAAAATTAAACCTAGATACCTAAGACTTGGTACTCTTGACATATTTTGACACTGTGTGTCGTTACACAAAATATTGATTTTTAATTTAACTCTTGAGTAATATAAATTATAACCAAGAATAACATAATTACAACAAATAACATCATGCATTTGTTTAAATTAATATTATAAAATCTAGATTATTGCAATATACATAATTTTCTAAGAACAAAAATAATGTCGAAGTGAGCATTTATACTTATATACTAAATACATTGAAAAATTATCATTAGTAAGATTACAATTTTGTAAAAATTCTGCTATACTATCGAAATACTGAGTTTTATAATCATATTTAAAATATTCAAAAACTTCATTTAAAAATGTATACAAAAATATATAGCACTAGATAGAGCGGAAAAGAGAAAAGCAAAAGAAAAAAAGAAAGAAAAATTACGTACTTAATGGTTGATGGATACTTAACAAATCAAATTTATCGTTAATAAAAAAAACCCTAGTTTCTTCATTATTTTTAATAAAAATGTTGTAGTCCTTAAACCATACAAACTTATATTCTTTCTCTTTTGCAAACATTCTCATTTTATAAAATAGTTCACTATTATACTTAGTAATATATATTATTTATGAAAATACCTATTTCTCGCCAATTTACATTAATAGAACTAGCTTTCATTTTTCTCTTTTTTGAGTATTTCATAATTTTCTTTTTCATCCAAGGAAGTTATCTCAGCAAATATTTGTGAAGATTTATTTTGAAACTGAGGATAGATGATAAGCTCTAGTTACTGCTACTTATTGGTCTAACTTTGCGGCAATATTCTCAACTATCTTTGTAAAATTTTCGTTTTCAATTTCCGGAATTCCAGTTATCTCAACATAGTTCGAAATAGATTTTTGTTCTAACACGTTTTGATAAGTGATCCAGTTCATTGTTTAAAATTTGATTATTTTCTTTAAGTAGTATATTTTCATTTTTCAATTTTTTTATAGTGTTTAGTACTTCTCTTAGTTGTTTCCCGAAATCGTCATACTGATTACTAAGAAAATTAACAGATCGTGTTAAAAGATCATTAAATTCAATTAAGTTATTTACGTTTTTATGTTTTGGAATTTCGACCGTATTTGTTTTACAATTAGAACAGGCGAATTTATTTTTTGTTGCTGCATCTAATTTTCTGAAAGAGTTTTCTCTAAAAGAAGCAAATGAAAAATGTAGAAACTCCTTACAGCTTGAACATTTAATTTCATCACCTTCGTGTGTAATTATAATTGAATACGCAATTACGGAGATAAGATAGCAACAAACACGCAGTACGCACGGTCGCACGTTTCGATCGAACCGCACAACCGTCCAGATCGAAGTCTGTATGATAATATTATCTATTATTAAGTTTTAATTGAATAGCATATTTTTATTATTTTTTCAAGATAATAATATTCTATTATATAATATACCTATTATGAATTTACTTCTCAAATTAGTACAGAGTTATGACTTATGTGAAAGGAACTTTTTAAGAACTTTATTTAGCAACTTTTTAAGTACCTAACTATTAAAAAATGACTCGTTATAACGAACTTTGACTAACTATAGCTTAGCAACGTTTAACTGAATTCTAAATTCTAACATGTTAATACATTATGGTCTTGCTAAAAAAAAAAACACCTAATATTACCTAAAAATTAGCTAAAGTCGACAGACAATCATTTGCAACGAAACAATGTTATATTATGTATGACATTTAGTATTTGGAACACGGTCGAAAATCAGCTATAATACCATTTATATGGTTCAAAATAAAATTATATAGTGCGCGAGATCAGTGAGTATAAGTAGTATAATACATACATTCAAGTTCTATAAATTAGCTTACACTGTGCTATAATATAATAGTTATTAAAATTTAACTCTTAAGGCAATAAATCTTGTTTTTTATATATATACATATATATATATAGCATTTTGTTCACTGGCCCATGACGTTTCTACATATATATATAATATATAGATGACATGATTATGAAACTGTTAACAAAGAATACCATAATATAATATACATTATAATATAAGTATATTATGACCATTTAAAATAATAATAAATTAATAATAATTGATTGGCTTGAAATGAAAGGGTTCTATCGGTACATATTTTGAAATTATTTCGTTTTTTTTTATAGGTACAATATAATACAGAACCCGCATAGGCACGGTCAAGATTTAATTTCTCATCCATGATTAAGTATACTTTGGTATAATGCCAATAATTATGACCGCAACTTTTGCGGTGTAAATATCTATACGTTTCTGTACGAAACAAAATTAAATCGTGAACATCTAAAATATGATAGATACGTACATACGTTATCACAAAATTTGACATCGTACCCAGCTATCTATTTAAATTTATTTTATTATTAATTACGTAACGTAACCCAAGTATAGAAAATGATAATATTAACAAAATATTACGAATGTCCATGATTGCAGTTATTGCTAATTATTATGAATTGGTCGAGGTGGAATGACACATCAAATACATAATTTAAATATTATTTAATATTTTATAAACATTCATAACGACCAATTATCATAATCAGAAATAGCTGCAATCGTGGACATTTGTAATATTTTGTTAATATTATCATCTTCTATACTTGGGTTACGGTACGTAATTAATAAAAAAATTAATTTTAATAGATAGCTGGGTATGATGTAAACTTTTGTGATAACGTTTACTTGGACTACATAGGTATATATAAATAATAATATTCTGCATCTTTTTCAGGAGGTTAAATTTGAAAGGAATGAGGAACGATTACATGATACAACAATAAGTGTTTTTCCTTTTTTTTTATCACACGTTTTTAGATAATATATTTTGAGTAAATCAAGAATACGTATTGGTTTTAGAATGTTGATTTTTTTTTTTTTTTGTATCCATATACATATCTTGAAATTTTCTTATTCGTAAAAAATCACCAACAATTTTTGAAAATCAAAACAATGGAAAAAACAATATTTAGTAATTTGTTGTATTTCAGAAAATTATTATTCAAGTTACTCGAAGTTTATACCAAATGTTTATTATAAAACTATGTGATATCGAAACACTAACTGACATCAGCTGATATTATACATCATAATAAATTTCAAAAAATAAATACAACCCAGATAGGCTAACTGCAGCATACCTATATGTTATAGAAAGCCTTCCATTTTATTTTATTCTTTTACTTTCATCATTAATGAATCGACAAATCTAATTTTCGTAGTTCTAAATAAACTATAAGCTGACTGTATAAAAAATAGATTTAGAATGTCGACCAATTAGACATTTAATGTACCACTTAAGTGAAATAATAACACTTAAGTAATATAGAGAATGATGAGTTATTCATCATCTTCCACAGTATAATATATTTATTATTTGGACCGTATGTTAAGGCATCGTCTAATATTTTAAAAAATACGTTCAAATACAGATGGTAGAAATTAGTCCATGGTCCCTTCGTTCCTAGGAATTTGAATGTATTATTATTATTATTATTATTATTATTATTATTTTAAATTTGAAAGAAAAAGTAAATCAATACATTCGAAAGACAATTTTGAGAGAAGTTTAGTATAATATAATTATTATTAAAAAATAAAATAAAATCGGTGATCATGACAACTTGTTTTATTACTTTCCCTGCATTTATAAAAAAATGTTCGTTATAAAAGAGAGTTTTTCTTTACGCTACTGAAAAATCGAAAAATCATCTGTTTAAAATTTAAAGTATAAACTAGAATCAATTTTCTATGTAAAAAACCTCTTACTCAAAAATTTCGTCTTGACATTTTCTACCCAAAAATATGTATACAGACATAAAAAAAATCATGTTAAAACCAATACATCCTTGACACACGACGAAAAAAAGTCATCAATTTCCGACCTCTAACAATTTATAATTTATGATTCTAGGTACCTACATAGCATATAGTTTTGATGATGGATACTTAATCCTCAAAACGCCATTTTAATATTATAAAATTTTTAATAAATACCAAAGTCTTTCTAAAATTATCGATGATTAAATATAGGTATTATTGTGTATATTACACCTACCTACAAGTTACGAAATTATTAGGGCAACCTTAAGTTTAACCCACCTATAAGTCTTTAACTATAAAAATTGAAACATTGAAAATAGTAAGTTAACAATGTTAATAGTAAAATCGTGATTAATTTTTTCGATAAAAAAAACATGTAGGTATGTACACCATATAATGATCTGAATAAATTGTGTAACCATCGGTCGATAATCCATTTCAAAATATAACCACTTTAATAATAAATAGTTATATTAATTAATATTCTTAGATTTAATCAGATTTTAACGATTTACAATAACACTACTGATTAACACTCAATTAATTATTAGTTCCGTTGACTATAATTTATAAATATATTTTTTTACATTATTCGACTAAAAAATTTTTACAAAATACTTTAGGTAAATATTTAAATACTTACTAATACTCGTTTGTATTTACATAAAAATAAAATCAAAATACTTTAAAAAAAAGTCTTTTGCAAAAACCCAAAATATATTTTAATAGGTACCTATTGCATAAATACGATTATTATGTAAGATTTTAATTTATAATTTGTACCTACGTCCTACAAATTATATTTTATATCAAAATATTATTTACATTCATTAATAAAAGGGTAATAACTAATAAGTTACAATAATAATAAGTTTTATTGGTTTTCAATTAAGTGACAGTATAATAAAACTATCACTTCTTCAGTATTTACATTTTATAAAAAATAGATACTTCTAAAAATTATTCAAAATCATTAAAAATTTTAATTACTTAAAAAAAAAATTAATTTGAAATATCACAAATATATTTAAAAAACATTAATATTGTCAATTTGTAAACATTATGTTCGTTAAGGTGGCTCTCTGCGGCCGAGTTTTACACACTAAAAAGATGTACATTTTGTCCATCATAGCGATTGATTGAATAGTCCTATATAGATTTTAAGAAGTGATTTAAATATGTTAACAACTATACTTTTTAATTGATTTTTATACTTTTTAATATTTTTTTATTTTTATTTATTCATTAAATTTTTTTATAAAATTGAAAATTACTAACTATTTGTAGAATATATATTAAAATATTGGATATATAAAAATTTAAAAAGTAAAAATGTATTTGTTGATAAATTAAAATCTGTTTTCTAATTCCAAATAGAATTTTTCACTGAAAAAAAGTATTTGACATACCTATAAGTTTAATATTCATCATTTTTTCATAAAAATAGTATAAATAATTTGTATAAGTTACAGTCATTGCATACTCTTGATTGTTTAGGGATAATGTAGAAAAAATGTGATACAAATAGGTACTATTATATACATAGTTAACAATCTAATACTCTGTGCTACACATAACGTCTTACATTTACAATATTATGTATTTTCAAAATATGACCTTTTTTAGTTCGTGAGCCAATTTAAACATTCAAAGCAGACCAAAATATAATATAAGATAAATCAATAAAATCTAATTTTATTATTAAACTTAAATAACAATAATAAACAAAATGATAGGTACTATATTTATATTTTTCATAAATATTTCGATATACCTATGTATATTTAATTTATAAATATTTAAATTATTATAAAACACACATACCTATGTATCTAAAATATTTTGATTGGTACCTAACTCTTAAACCGGAATATTAGTACATACGATTTCTTGAACTTAAAATAAAATAATACCAGGTGGTTGGTTCTCATTTTGTCACTAAGTATTTTATTTTTACTTTAACATTATACAATAATAATAGTCAGTTGTACGGTGTGTACCTATTGGATTTTTATCATTGTAAAACGAAAATATGATATATATTGTGATTTTTATAAGTTTACTGTAAATGTAATAATTAATATTATAAAATAAAGGATATTACATTTACAGTAAATACAGACTCATATACTATAATATACTAAATATTATATATTATTATAACTACCTTATAGAATCACTGAAAATAAAATATCGCATTGTACCAATATTACAGATTTTAAATGTATTTTGTACAAAATACAATATACTATATAAATATTCCGTTTACCATTATTTTGAAGAAACAAAGAAAAAATTCGTCAAAGACCGTTAGTTGGACCACACTTATCTAGTGTATCATGACTAATTTTTAAATAATATTAACATTAGTCTAATGTTAATTTACCCATATTATATTAAATATATTATAATATCTTATAATTAAAAAAAAACAACATTAGTTTTAATTTTTTGGTCGGTTTAGTTAATATTAATAATTATCATCATAACTCGTGATTTCCTGATAAGAAATAAATAGATAAAAAAATATACGTATGTGTAGATATAAATGTATACCCTCTGGAGTTATCATCCCGGAAATAAAAATATTTAAAATAATAACAGACTGAAAAAAAATAATGCTAATTTTGCAACAGTAAAATAAATACATATTTTATACATAAATTTTACATTTAAGTGCATGTTTTTGTAATATTTATTATTATATGTATACATATACTATAGGTATAGCCATATACAATACATATACTATTAATATTATTCCATTTTGAATGAAAATTAAATACAATATATATACTTAGATTTATCATATCGATATACTAGTAATATCTATACGTCTAAAAATCTGTATTTGACTTCCAATAAAATTAATCATTTCACAATAAAATTTATTGGTAAATAACATAATAACAATGTTTTAGGAAAATAAATATATTTTGTAAGAAATATATACTATGATAGATATTAATACAAATTTCGAATGCAATAATTTAAATGCTAAATATTATAATATTTATAATACTTATAAATCAAATCTCAATTCTTATTCTATTTTTAGTACCTACGTAAAGTATTTTCCTTAAATGTAACAACCATACAATTATGGTGTGACCTTCCAAGCACTTAAATCCAAATTCAGTAAACGCACTTCACAACTCTGCGTTCTAAAATAACATAAAAATATAACGATTAATATTGATAAAGATCAATTTTATTTTATTTTATTTTATTTTATTAATACAATACGGGACGAGCCCAAAAAATATGAGTGAGGCAATTTGATTACTTAAACAGTAATTTAAAACTAAAACTAACTGAAACTAATTGACTGAAATCACTGAAAACTGGCAAAATCTATGAATGAAGGCTCCTGATTAGCAGTGCGCATAAGTCGGGTAATTAAGGAGTTGTCGAGGAAGTTAGACGAAGAGAGTGGAATATGGAAGGGGACAGATGAACGAGTGAAACGGGAAGGAATTTTAAAGGTAATAAGTGACAGGAGGCTAGGAGAATCGATTTTGTTTGTAAGAATATTAGAAAGAAAAGATAAATTG
>JAIPRL010005265.1:0-33156 GCA_025469235.1 Pemphigus obesinymphae | reverse complement strand
GATTTATCATTGCTTTCAAATTCAATACATCCACCAAAAGTACCCTGCCCAGTAGCGAAGTGCATCCACCAATACTGACACCCGACGAGCGAAGTGCTTCCACAACCTACTGACCGGCTTTTTTTCACTTTTGATGTATGATGTGAAAGCCTACCTTATGCCACATGCCAACACCTTAAGGTATTTTGAATGTAGAATTAGTGATTAACAATAATTATTCAAAGAATGAACAAAGTAAAAATAGATCGAAGAAGACTACAGATATCATACATTTAGAATATCAGACAATGGACTAAAGATACATTATTTTAATTTTTCTGGAAATCATAGATACCTAGATGGATCGTAATGATAGGAAACGTACGCGTACATTAAGGATATTACACAAATAAGAATTTATGGATGTAAATATATTCAGAATATCTTGGATCAATTATACTATATATCAAAGTATTATTTAATAGATAGGTGTTAGAAAGTTATATGACAGTAAAAACTTAGATAAGTTAATTTTGGTTAAATGATAAAATATTATGAGTAAAATATACTGAATTTTATGCAATGACAAATTATCAGAAAAAAAAATGTTAGAAAATCTCAGATTTGATTGTTTGTTTAATCAACAGCTCGGCTAGTTTAGTCGGTAGAGCACGAAACTCTTAATCTCGGGGTTGTGGATTCGAGCCCCACGTTGGGCGCCAATTTTGTCGTATACGTTAATGTTAATTTTGACGTATGCGGCAATACAAATTAATAAAACAAAACTTACTACAAAATATTTTAATTTAATATCAATTCATAATAAAATCATATATCAATATAATACATAAATATTATGTCTCGCCTTTTAGGAGGTTTCTTGCGAGTACCCTTTCGCGAGCAAGACTGAACATAATACCATTATAATTTAAAATTTAAAATTAACATTTAAAATTAGAAAAAATGCAACATTAACAATTTATAATTTTGTCGGGTGTGATGACATTTTTAGATTTGTTAGTATACACATCAACATGTACACATTCATATACCTACATTTTATTTACCCTATTTATAACATATACCTATAATATGTATATATATATATATATATAATATTTATATAGTTTCACTCTACCTACTACAGTATACAATAGTAATAATTATATATATATATAATAGAAAAGGTTTCAGAAACATATCTCCAAGTTGATTTTATATCATTAAGGATCTGATAAAGACTACAAATTCTAATTTCAAATAACGGACAAGAACATTTCGTTTATAAACTATCTTAAGGAAGAGATTGTGTTGCACCAATTACTGTACGAAGATAAGAGCAAAGAAGGGCATTGAGTTTTTTTCATTGGGTGGAAGAAGCAGACAAAAAAATAATGAGCCATAATCAACTTTAATTAAATCTAATTACTGAGTCGACTAATAAATATAGGGAAGAGAAGATGGATGTGAACCAAAGCCGTGGAGCGAAAGAAGATGGACCAAATATGATATATTACCTAAGATATAATGTAAGTGGGGAACCCATCTAAGTTTTGGATCGAGTTTAAGGCTGAGATAGGCGATTGTAACGGAAAAAAAGATGGGCTGCTCATCCAATATTATACAAGTTATAGGTAACTGATTGTATCGTTTTAAAAATAAATACCATAAATATGCTTTTTCTATAGGGTGGTAATAAAAAAAGAAGAAAATCGAAAAAGGAACTTAAAGCTTGGGTAAGGGTGGCAATAGAAACATCAAAATGTGTATGGGTGAAAAAATGTACTATGTCATCACCGTAAAAAAGTGAATGGAAGTAAGGGGAGATTAAAGAATTACAAATAGGAGTTATGTAAATGTGAAAGAGCAAGATATTAAGGCAGCTGCTTTATATCTATGGTAATGAAGAATATTATATCACAATATTATTAATTTTAAAATTTACTATGAACTTTAAATTACTTACTTTGTTCACCTATTCATCCAAAAAGCTTTAAGGGTAGAAAACGATCTTTTAAGAAGGAAATATTTTATTAAACTGTTTTAAATACATAAAAATCAATAATAATAAAAATTACAATGACATATTATAATTACAATATTAGTATTTAGTAGGAATTTAAATTCTATTAAAATATGTTCTAACCACAATTGATATTCCATATATTTTTAAAAACCGATACGTAATCATAATTTCTACCTAATTAATATTTTTATAATGTAATAAATATATAATCAATTTCATAAACTATTATAAAATATTTAAATATTTAACAATTAATGTGTAAATTATGTTTAAAAATATCAATATTTAAATTAGTGTAGTAAAAAAAAATATTAAAATTACACAATGACTTTTTATAATTTTATAAATTAATTTGAATATTAAATACATTATAATATCGTTAATAATATGAATTGAAATAAAAACAAAATGAGTACACTTTCCAATTAAACATTAAATATATGATATAAATTCAATTGCAACCTTATAAATATTAATTATATAACATTATAAATTATAAATATATCGTATGTATATCGACCACACTTCAAAAACATTTAAATATACATTAGAGGGACGCTTGTAATGCAGATACGATAAATGAAAATAGGTATAGTATATTTTGAGCACAACTGCAGTACATGCTTAGAAAATAAAATACAAGTCCTAATTATTGTAATTGGGGACATACTAGGAATACATAAAAATAAAAATGTAATTTGTATTTAAATACCACTTAATCCAATCTCTTTTTTGAGCAACACAGTTCAACAAGTATTTTTTTATACTCGTATATATCATATTCTGTATTTTAATAAAAACTATAAAAATAATTTTAAAATTTAACCTTGAATGTTGTAATAGTCAACGAATATTTTTCAATATTTTGTATAGCGTACCTATGTCCTGAAAATATTTCGGATTTTACAAAGTATTCCTATCTCGTTTAAATATTTATTTACAAAAAAAAAAAAGTTTTCCACTAGTGTCAAGCTGTTTATATTTTATTTAATTACTATATTATCTAGTAACAATTTAATAGAGTTAGAAATGTCCAAATGTGATATTTCCTTTGGATAAGTACAGTTTTATTTCAAATTTCTAATAGATTTTTATAAAATGGCAATTTAATTAATTTCGCGGTGCAAACACTATTATTTGCGTGGGTTAATACACTCTCTATACGATATTTTATTATTAAAAAGTATATTAACTTTATTCAAAGTTTCTCGTTATTTGCAACGACGACACCGAAACGAAGCCATAAAATGACGTGTGTAATACAAAATAACATTTACATTTTGACCTACACTTGTTCCTAACTTAAAAAGCTATAAAAGTATTTGAGTATTGATATTCAAATAATACATTAGTGCATGGGTTGGTATAGAATACTAAATATTATTCTTTCCTTTTTGATATTTAAGTAAACTTCATATTATATTTTTATTTTACTTGAATACTCTATATAAAAAGTATTCAGGTTTTTACTTCAAGATTCGATACACATTATTATTAATATTGTTTTTAAAATAAAACAAAAATATTTTTAATTATTTCTAGTTATTTTTTAAAAAATTCTCAGATATAGATTGGCACATAGCATTTTTTTAATTGATTTAAGAAGTATTTTAATACATTTGTAAAAAAAACATTCTTGCTCAAAAAGATGGTTTTTTCTTAAAACTTTCTAAGCTTTTAAGAGTATTCTATACATCCTTAATTCCCAAAGGTCTACAGAATTACATTTTTAAAATATTTTTTCAATGTGGCGCTCGAATATCGCCAATAACGAGTTACGATGCGATTATTATTAATTTTGTTTCTCACCTTAATTTGTTCATTTAGATCATAGTACGAAAGTTAACTACACTCGCTTCATCTCTCAATGAATCACTCCTAAGTAACTTATCATCGCCGAAACACTTCGACGCATACAAGATAAACTACTAAAATCTATCTACGATAAATAACATTTTAAGTCTCTGGGGAGAGGTGAGAGAATCTTAGTTCTAAAAAGTCATGAAACGACGTTGAGATAACGTAACCTATATGAAGATAACCTATATACGGTTAGGTTAGGTTAAGTTTATGAATACGATGATAATTTATATCGAGGGCGTTCATAGAAAAAGTTGTTGAACAGTTTTAATGTTGTTTTTTTAATAATTTTGTTTATACCTTAAAGCATACGTTTTTTAAAGTTATTTTAATTCTAGGGAGTAAACACTATGAACTATTATCTAGGTACGCCTCTAGTCTACAATTCATAAATCAGAAAATTTACATTCCTGAAATGTAAAAATGTAGAATTATATAAAAACAGTGAAAATATAACAGACTAAACATATATTACGAAAGTTCATGAAAAACCGTCAAACTTTATTGGAAAACATCAACACCAATAGCACATAATATGGAAAGCTTTCATGATTGCGTATTATGTATTATTGAATAATATATTTATATTTATTTTAATTATATAAGTAATGATTGAACATATTTCATTAATATAATAATAATAAAAAAAAAAAACTATAAATAACTATATTTATATTTTCACAATCAATTTCTTTCGCAAATGGGATAGTGTAATGTGATAATGTCGGATATGTCGATAATGTAATCACTAATTCTTTGGAAAACTTTATTAAAAACTGTTAAAATGGAATCCATTATAGCCTGTAAGAAGTAATCGAAAGTATTAATAATTGTAAAGTTCCAACTAGAGACGGGAAAAAAAAATTTAATCGTGTATGTTCGATAATAGAAAAGAACAATAGAAGATAAAATATATTTTTATTAACAATTAACAATATTTAAGTAAATACTAATAATAATAATAATAATAATAAGTATTTATTTTAGCGAATCAATAAACAGAATACACAATATAATATACATATATTAAGAACTAAGTTAAATGTTGATATCAGGAAATGCATATCCAAAGAGCGTATATGAGAAAGAATGTTTAATCAAAGAAAGGATAGAGGAGTATAATCAAAAATAATATAACTTCAGTCGTAAGTAAGGACACAAAGGAAAAAAATCGAGAGAGAGGTGTATTGGGTATTAGGTGATTGTGTATTCTGTTTATTGATTCGCTACTTATTATTATTATTATTATTATTATTATTAGTATTTATTTTAGCGAATCAATAAACAGAATACACAATATAATATACATATATTAACTTTTTTAACTTTCCTCATTTTAAAATCACGCATTCTGATCTTCTTCCAATTCACTATAAGCTAATTTAGAATGTCTGACAGGATAAATGGTCTTCCTTTTCTCCATTCTACGCTTCTTAACATCGAAGTATCTCTCCTCTAATTTTCTCTCGCCCATAGATTTGGGATCTTATCCCTTCTAGGTATCAATTAGTTGCCTTTAATCGTCTATGTTTTGGACATAACCTCCTTTCCAATCACTTCCTTCACCTCTCTCTCGATTTTTTTCCTTTGTGTCCTTATTTACGACTGAAGTTATATTATTTTTGATTGTACTCCTCTATCCTCTCTTTGATTAAACATTCTTTCTCATATACGCTCTTTGGATATGCATTTCCTGATATCAACATTTAACTTAGTTCTTAATTCCCGTTCATAATCAGTTACTTATGTTCTATATAATCTCCTTAATTCTAAATGCTGGGATCTTTATTTAATAGAATCTATGTATTGGTAATATCTTTTTATTTGTTTATTTTAGTTTTCTTTTTTTATTACATTTTATAATATAGCAAACATTGTTCTGTAATATTTTATGCAAATTTTTAAAATTTTAAGCAAAAACTTAAAAAAAAATATATAAATATTTTTATTTATTTGTTGGTATCTAATATCTATCAATAGTTTATAAAGAATAAAATGTATGTTGTGTCTCGGATATTTTGAGGAAATACTTTTTTATTTTCGAAATATATTTGATCACGTTTTTCTTTCTTACCTAGGTACTTGGTGTATTCATCACAATATTGTTGAAATATCTTGAAATGTATGAATTATATACTATTTTTAGAATAGATTGAAGATTATTTTCATCTACCTTTATCTACATAATATACAAAAGTATATCAGGAACAGAGGTTGAAACTTTAAAGTTTTTTAAGTTCAAGTTTTTTTGACGGTTATGATTTCAGTTTGGGGAGATATTTTTTTCTTATATACCATTAAGGTGTATACATACAACTATACGGAAGTTTATAGGTTTTCCCTAAATAAAAGTCGTCCGCATGAATACATAATAAAACTTCTAGTTCTTTAAAAACAGGAAATAAGGATTCTAATTCGGGTCTTGGTTAAAACAAGGTGTTAAATATATTCTATTATATGACAACAGGCTCTTAAATTTATTCTATACTATAACTGGGTACATATTAATTAAGGATTATGTTTTAATATTAAAGGGTCAAAAGGTTCGAATTATTTTTAATATTTACCAAATAGTTAAAATTATCGATTCCTATATTTGTGTGGGTACTTTAAATTTAGTGTGATAAACAGTTCCAAATGGTTTATTTTTAATTCGGTTTTAACCCAGATCAGGAATAAAAGAAGGTTCATTTAAAAAAATGACTTATCGTTTTATTTTGTACCTCTGAAAACAAGTTTTTTCATATTTATAATAAACGCTTAATGTTTGGATTAAATATGTTTTATAAAATTTAACCTTACTATTTTTTAATTACATTGACCTTTTATAACGTATATGGATAATTTTTGTATATACCTACTTAAAAGAGTAATTAAGATTATGTTGGGTATTTATAATGAGCAATCATATAATATGTTTTTAGTTAATCATGTATACAATATTCAAACTTATAAAATAATTTCCTAATTTTGTTACATTTCATACTTCAAACTAATATAATATATTCAGATAGTTGTAAAAATATGAGTTTTTTAAATAATTGCTAAAAAATAACTATTTTCTTTACTTATGTAATTTTTTAATATTATACGTCTTATCCTAAAACCATGTATTTATCTTATATTTTGAGTAGAAATTTGACATGAATTTAAGTTATAGCTTACTAATTATTAACTTTTCACGAGACGAGTTCATTTTTTTACTCATTTATGAGTTATATGTTATAAAGTTATTATATATGTTCTCGTCATTATTGCTGTTACATATTCTGAAGGAAAATCTGAGTTCAGTTTTGTGTGAATGACGTTAAATAAAATATCTATATACATATTATTTATTATTTAATTATTTTATATTCCCCTTTTCTCATAGCATGTCAAGCTATCGCAGAATATAGTTTAATATTTTATTTAAAGTGAATCCCGAAAAAGGATTAGTAAATGAGTCTTCTAAAATATTCATGTAACAATTAAATTGATATGTCTATAATTTCTGAGACTTGAAATTGTTGGAATTTATTTATTTTAGTATGATATAATATTGCCAATTAATTGTTAAAGTATTTTTTTAATATTTGGATTAAAATTAGAACTATACGGATTTTATAATATGATATTTGATGTTAATTATTTTAGAATTTTAAGAAATTCTGTCGTTATTGTAAAAAAACGTCTGCATTCTGTGTATGTTTATATTTGTGCATACGTATATTATTTTAGTGAGAACTTATATACATATAAATATACTTTATGAAATATTACGTATAAAAATACCTATGTATAATTCAGATTTCGAATATTTTATTCCACGTTTTATTTACCATATAAAATATAAATATATTATAATAATATAATAAATGCAATATAAAACGTGTGTATTAATATTATATGATATAATAATAATATTTATAACTTTTCCACCATTAGCAATGCTTATCTCGGGATAATATTTAGAAAGTTATTTGTACACTTAATTCTATATTTTTTAATAATTTAAAAATTACAATATCCTTCTTTCTTGTTTATTAAAATAATATATATTTTCGATTTTGAATGGAACCGTATAATTTAAATTATAAATTCTTAAAGAATATATTTTTATGAGAATTTTCATGTTTTCATTCGTTTCATCCGATAAATATTTTTCGAGTAATATCCATTCACATTAAAGAGCGGGTTATAGCGGAGAAGTACATACAATAGTGTCATAGTATATGATAGATGTTAAAAATGTCTTACAACAATACTTTTTTACTCCATTGCGTCTTAAAAGGACATAACATTCCGAATAATAGTTTGTAAAAACATAGTTTTATTCTTCAAGTATTATACAGGCCAGAATAAATAGCAAATTATTTAATTTTATATCAATAAAAAGCTGACAACATTTAATATTAATTTTAATATAGCCATTTTAATTTGATATTATTATTGTATTTTTCATAATTAATTTAACATTTTAAAATTTTGACTTTTTCAAGGATTAACCATTACAGATGTAAAATACTTCTATGTAAACTACTTGGTCAAAAGTTGAAAAGTCCCCTTATTTAATTTCTGATTATTCTGAAAGCCATACAATTTAAAGTATGAGGGTAAGTATAACATCATGGTTTTTTTTTAAACAAATATCGTCATCACACAACAATAAAAAGTGATACTAACATAGGAATATTTTTTAAATTAAATGTTTAAGATACATTAAAATATTTTTAAATTTTGGATTTTCATTTTTGATAAAAATATCTTAAACAAAACCTTTTAAAAACCGGGTAGATGTGACATCTTATTAAATTACTTATTACTTAGGAAATATTTATCAGATTTAAAAAAATCAAAATATATAATTTCGCATAAAAATATACTCAAGGATTTATAAATTCAATTATAGATTGCGATTTGAAAATTGAAACTTGATATAGTTTCAACACACTGGGGAACTGGATAACAATTTTTAAATTATGAAAGAATATAGAATTAAGTTTAAAAATGAGTTTGTGAAATAAAATGTCACAAAAATTATTTATGCATCCCCAGATAGTCTGGCCACGATAAAAAATTATCCTCTACACATACATATTTTATTTTAAAGTAAGTATTTAAAACCATTTATAATATTTCAATCATTTTAGTAATATCTCTTGATAAATTTAATATAATGAAAAGCGATAGTTAAGAGCAATAGTTAAAGTCTGTAGTTTTACACAATTTTTAGGTTAGGCTAAAGACTCGTGGCACCGATTTTTTTCACAAAACTGAATTAATATTTTAAAATTATTTTTATTAATATTTTATTATACAAATTATTTTGTATTGCAGTTCTAAAAAAAAATATTTTCGTCCATGGAGGGTTTTTGGGTTTAACTTGGATATGGCTTTTGAAATCATATTTTTATGGATCCTTACATTTTTAAAAAATTCAAACGTTTATTGTTATACAAATTTTTTTTCTTATTCTGTAATATTATCTGTTTTCGCTAAAGATAATTGCCATTTTACAAAAAAACCACATAATCCAAAACTATCAAAACGAAGGTGAATTATTATTGTTTTAATGTAAAATATGCTATTGTTATTATACCACGAATCCATAAATACTATATCTGTTGTGTAACTATAATTATATAGCTAATATATAACTATATTAATATAATTATTTATAAATTGTTATTGTTTTACTAAAGTACTTTCCGGTAATACAATTTGACTTTTGTGCGTAGTTAAAATAAATTAAAGATTTAAAAATTCTATAATTTTTAAACAAAATTAGTTGAGTCATTATTGAAAACAAATAAAAAAAATAATAATAATAATCATAATAAGTAATTCATAAAGAAATGAAAATATATTTTTAAATTAGGCATTTGAGTACCTCTATGAAGTGTATACAGAATAGTCAATTATATAAGTGCATTAAGATTTATTTGATTGATTGTAATTTACACGATAATATAATATAATAATAATATGAGTAACAATTTTGTAAAAAATGTTATATTTTCATTACTTAAGTAAATGAAAAAATTACGCCCTGACAATTATGGTTGATGAAATTGAGAAGTTGTCCCATATAATTTTTCTAAAAACTTTTTAAAATCCTCATTATTATTATAAATATATAATATTGTTAATTAATTATTTCAGTAGCTTACCTAATTGTTTAGAAGGTACTACAATCTTTGTGGGATACCTTCTATAATATAGGTACTCGTACTTTTTAATAAAATATTGGAAACAGAAAACTACAATTTTATATCCGCAAATTATATACGTTTATTATTTTTATAGAAACCCGTTTTGAAATCGGACAGAAGCTTTAAGCAAAAGTAAACTGGGGTTTCTAAAATTGTGAGCAGCTATGTTCACTTTTTTTTACGTTATAAATAGTCCAAGATTCGGTTTTTGACTAATCAAAAAGTGACTTTTAGTATATAATATACCGGAGTGTATAACACACTTTGCTATAATTTTCTCGTTCTTACTGATATTTAGTACAAAGCGGTTATTTGAATAACTTTTCCTTCCGTAAACATGCCTGTTATTATATATTTTTATACGGTTAATATAAAAATGCCAAAATTTGAGGTCCTAATAATTATATTTTACTACATTTATAAAAACGTTAAATACTACATATTTAGTATTTCGTTTCGAAAAAGTATTAGAAATTCTTTCTTAATACTTTTATACGAGTATTTTATTATAAATAAAAGTTGGTATATTTTTTTGCAAGAATCTAGAATAATAAATTATATTGTGACACAAAAAACAGTATAATCAGATGAAAAAAAAAAAATATATAATAATTTGTTACGAATTGAAAAAAAATATTGAACAGTCTGCAATTTCTTTGTATTATCATCTGGCGTGATGTGTGATATTACATTTACACATTGTACATGTCATATTACATTACACATTTATGGATTAGAAAGCAAAAACAAACTGGACTTTCATATTATTATTAATATTATTTTATGATAATTTGTTGACGCGCAATAAAGTCCGTTTTTCCCTGGGTAGTTACATATTGGTTTGTGCCATTTTAGATAATTTCTTCATTTTGCCACGCGCGTTAGTACATTATGCCATTCAATCTTTATCTCTTCGTGTTGTTATCACTCTACGGTTTAACGGATATGATATTATATATTGTGTTTTTGTCGTCGTACTGTATATTGAAAATTTGAAAATGGTTTTGGACTTTCATTGGCGTCTGTTTAACGTGTACAACAGTAATATAATACACGATATGGATGGTGGTGGAGACTGGAGAAGATGATCGCGGAGGCAATGTAAAAGCCATAAATACGGTATGCGTGTACGCAAAAGACTTATAAAGAAAACCCGGTCAATAAATAACCCATTGTCGGGTGGGATATTTATATACGTAGCTACTGGCGAGAATTGTGATTTCCGTACGGATTTCGACCGAGTAAAACGTCGCATTCGGCGGGCGTTGTTTATAATAATAATAATATATGAAGTGGTCTCCCGGAAACGAGAGATGATTGCCTTTCGCTGATCCGTGTGCAGCGTGTACGTTATCAGTGTATTTACCTCGGTACAAGGGCCCGTTCGAATATTTGGAGTTATGGCGGAGTAGTGATAGTTGGGCAAAGCAGATAAGAATAGAGTAGGATTTATGCACAGAATAAATTGACATATTCACAACAAAAAATCGATATTGGAACAATGATAAGATCTTTATTTTTCAATATATTTAATATGTATTTAGTTAACCGTACTTCATCTAATACAATAAGAGTACAAATTTCTACAAAACATAAAGTCATATAGGTTTTGGGCCAATTTATTTTCTAGTTTAATGGAGAGAGAGTTCAATAAATATCATGTTATTTCATCTGATTTTTGATAATTATATTATTTATTAGGAATGAAAATATTATGTTCTTGGTTTTTGAACTCTACTGTCACTTGCACGATGAAAAAGACTGAACGTTTAAAATGCATGAAAAAGTAAAAACAATTAACAAAATGTTGGTTACATAGGCGAGAGTATAATATATGAAATATATCTTTTGTCATGGGCGAGAATATAAATAAAAATTACTTGTTATCTGTATATGATAAGAATAATTATCAGTAGAGTCAAAAGAACCTATTGATTTCTTTTGGGTAACAAGGGTTAACTCTAGTGAACGTCACTAGGTTTTCGAACGGTAACCTTAGAGTTAACACTGTTTTCTCGAATGACTAGAGTTAAGTTTTCGAACGCACCCCAAAGTGTATTGTATGTTTTTATCAGGTATGAATAAAACAACAGAAAAATGAAAGTGTTTAAGTACATAACATCATTGGTTACATATAGGTTACACATTGGTCGGTGATAACATACGGCAGGCACGTATCTAGATCGTAACATTGTTTTTTTTTTTTTTTTTATGAAGGGGCGATAATTTTTTAGAAATATTCTTGACTAAAAATGTGTATGTATAAGCTAATAGTAAACTAATAATAAAAATATAAAATGTACACACTAAGCATAATAAACTCTTGTAAATAAACACAAATTTATTTTAATAAACAATATAATTATAGTTTTTACATTATTAAGTTTATTTTTACTCTTTTTAATTTTAGCAAAATTTTTTAGTATTTTTCCTACTAAAATGACTATTTTTTTTTTATGATACACCAGATAACTTTTTTCTCAACTAATAAATTTAATAGGTTGCCTATCTTTAGGCTCTTTTTGCAGCCCACTCGTTAGCATAATATTATTCCTGCTAGACATTTTTCGTTTATTCATAATAATAAGCGTATAATTACTACAATAGTACAATAGAGGGCTTACCAAAACTAAAACAGACAACAGAAAAAATGATTTTTTAGTTAACGGGTAACACAATATTATATATAATATTATAAAAGGTGTAAACATAGCTTATCAGTTGATTGAAAATATTGTACCAGTAAAATTAACCGCTAGATAACGTTGAATACAAGATGGCGGACGAATTTATATTAGTTTTATTATACAAAATATATACAATTTTTATTAAGATATCACATTATCACCAAAATTTGTTTAGTCAGTTTTATAGTTTTTTATATACAAAATTATAGAAATTAATAATGGTTCTTATAGCGTTTTTACAGTAGTGAGGTATTATTAAATAATTGTACAACACAATTAATTAATTATTTAGTTTGGTATAATATCATATGGCATTTTTTTTTTTTGCGGGTGGAGGGCAACGCCCCCTTCTCAAATACGTGCTAGACACACACGATGATTCGAAATAGTTCATCAGATTTAAAATGAATTTCTTGTATTATAAATGCTCAATATAAATTATGTGAGGTACACAAACACATCTAATCGATAGTCGAACAATTCTTTCCATACACGATATATTATATATTTTTTAGTACTGACCCCAAAAAGGATTTGAGGTTCCTTTTATCGCTGACGTAGAATAATAAGTTACATAGTATAATATTTGGTGGTAACTTTGAGAGATCATTTGTAAATCACTAAGTCATTAGATATATGTGATCAGTTCAATTACACAATATCATCCAAAAAATTAAAATTAGCCTTGATCGAAGATGACCTTATTGTCTTACATTTCTCAATGAACTATTGTCAAAAAACATAGATTCTTTTTCCTTGTTGACTGGTATTAACTTAGAGTCCGTAAGCATCAGGTTCGATTTAATGCACCATCACATATATTTATTTTATTCTAAATTTCTACCTTTAATTCACTACTAACTCATTTTATACATTTAGCTTTAATGAGAATTTGTCACTTGAGTTTAAATATCTTATCCTTTGTACAAAACGTACTGTTAATTTTATTATTAAAATTGTTTCTTTGATATTGGGTTCACTAATTATTATTCAATATGTAATATATATCTTACTATTCTACTATTGTTATAATAATTCTTATTCTTCTAGTATTATCTTCATTTTATAGTATTTACGTATGAGTTGAAGTGGTCTTTATGAAATGGAGTGAATATTTTAGAATTTTTATTGGGCTTTGTATTACTTGTCCATCAATAGGTCATATCATGGTGAAAAAGGGTCATAACGTATTAAAAGGTAACTGGCAAGAATCGTGATATTCGTATGGATTTTTAATATGGCCTCTTAAGTGGTCTCGAAAACGAGGGATCATTGCTTCTATTGCAAAACGTATTGCCGAACAATATGTATAGTAAGCACTTCTATCGCTTTTACCGATCAAGTCCACAAGTAAACTCAGCACACGCACGCATAAAATGTATAATATAATATAATAACATAGGAAACTATAGGGTCTATAAAATGATTGAAAATATACTATAATTATGTGTGTGTAAAAGATAATGCATGTAGTCGATTGTTAAAATATTTCGAATATAATGACATTAAAACTTCGGAGTTTCTTAAAGGTTTTTGCACGATCATCCAATAATTTTAATAATTTTTTCATATACAGATATGTATTATATTTTGTCGTTATATATTATATTACATTTGTCATTATGTGACACTACCTACTTGAAGTTTAAAGATCACGATTCCAAAGGAATTGTGGAAAATTATTCCTAAAATCAATACATCATATTGGTGAATGAAATACTTTTTTTCGTAGGAACGAAGAAAAACACTGTTGATGTTGTACCTACTGGTATTATAAAGTTGGATTTGTTTCACATATGACTAGTATATCAGTATTCAGTAATACGAGCTGTAGGGGATGATAAGAATATGCCAAAGCCATAATGTATGGGTACTAAGCCATAAAAACAGAGAGAACTTATAAAATAAGCCCATTGATAAATATCTCACCGGGAAACTACTGACGAATAAAATGTCGTTTTCAGCATATTATATTACACACGACGTGAATTTGTCGTTGAGTTGTTTTGGAGAGACTATACATGATTTCTGCTATTACTATGAATGATATTAGTAAAAATAGAATCATTATATTTTTAAACAACAATAAGCAAAAATAATTCAAAAATAATATGCTGAATCAATTATACTTGTATATAGAAACATTAGAAAACTAAACCACAAAAAAAAAAAAATGAATAAAATGATATATATTGATATAAGTAACCATAGCAATGATGTTCCGTTTTATGTTTTCTTAGTAACTATATGACTAACTAGTTGTAAAGAAGGCCGATTGTAATATCAACAATGAATCTACTATATATTTATGTACTAGTAACTATGAAAATGAATCGGTAATACCTAATAATATAGCTAAAAATATAGGAACTATCATTATTGGTATAACATAAATTATGGAAACCGCACGTTTCTCACGCATCATATGATTACCTCTGGTGATGTTCCTTCAATAGCTAGAATACAGGGCTGTTATTAAAAGTTAATATTATTGCTAAGTTATCCGTCAGAGATTTAGCAGCCATCGTTTCAAAGTGTATTAGTCCCATTATATTAAATTTCTGCTATTTATTGCTTAGTATCTAACTTTAGTGGTAGATTTTGGTAATACGCATTATATGTATAGTAAAAATAATCAGTAAATGGTCGAAATTAACCTTACAATTTACAAACGTAGGTATTAAATAATTCGTTAGTTTTATTGAGGTCCATGTAATATTAGTTACCTGTCCTAAACTATTGAATTTGATTCGCAAATTAAAAATGTACTGTTCGGAATTCTTTAAGTAATAGTCTGTGTTAACGAAACATTGTTACAATGAACTAAATACTAAAGTTTCCACAAAACTATACACTTTATGCTAGTTTAACTAATAATTAAATACAATTTTACATCGGCCTTAAATATGTTATTTAATTTTAAAATTGAAATAATTTCATTAGAATGTTTATTTAAATATTCCATTGTAGTCTAAAAAACAATCATCATATTTATTACGGTGTTGTCAAAACATTTGAAGGAAAAGTCTTGCACGATAAAAAATAGAGGTTGTGCACGCTTGGGTATTGGATGACACAAGATGGGGTTGGCCTTAGAAAATATATATGTTGTAAAATAAATATAAACTACAATTAAATTTTTATAATAGATGGGATTTCGTACAAATAAAAATCTCAATTTGTATTTTAAATATATTTGTATATTATTGTTTGCATTCAGACAATTATATTTACAATATGGATTTTAGTCGCTTTGTGATATAAATTGACCTATATGTTTTGGCATTTACATTGGTATTGTTTTTGTGTTCGTGGATTTAGGGAAAAGGAACCCATGCTAAAGTTTTAATGTGTACCACACTATGTCGAAGTAGACTTATGTAACCGATAAATATCCGACAGTAAAATAGTATAAATCAAAATGTACATGTAAATGTTATATCACAGTTAATTCGGTTAATTAGTTAATTAATAATAAAATAAGTTAATTTAACATAAAAGTAGATTGATAGTATCTAGAGATACTCGTAGATCTACAAAGAAAATATGGTTTTACAAAATCACAATTGACAACAGTGTGATCGGAGAGGAAAAGTATATATTTATATAGTTTTGTCATATATCACAGTGAAATATCATAAATATTTAAAATTTTGTGTTACTCTAAGTTGTTATATTGATAAGGCATTCACTCGCGATAAAATCATAGAATGTTTAGACAATAGTTCACCTCAATTGAATTGAACTATAGAGAGCGTTATTTTAAAATCCTCTGTTTTAACAGACTTTATAATATTATTCTAGATACGGATAAGTGGACCAAGCAAAACAAGGGTTGATTTTTGAAGGAGAAACTCATTTATACTGTCGTATGAAATATTTAATAATATATTATGTAATTTTAATGGTCTGTGCCATTAATTTGCAAAAAATATAAATATAAAAACAGATATAATGTTTATGAAATGTTTCTCAATGTTATATAATTTTGGAGATAACAATAATATGGTCCATGGGATTAATTATTTATTAAATTGTATTTCAAGATAAAAATAATAGACCGTTTTACAACAATTAATATATAGAACAAATTTCACAACAATGAAAATATGCTTTAAAGATGAAAAATAATCTAAAACTCCTAAAAGTTTAAAAATATATCAAATTTAAAAATTCAACGTAAAAACTAAATTTTTTTCTAAAGTGTTGTTTGAAAATACCGCTAATAAATACGGAATGAAAAAATGCAATTGCACACAAATTTGAACCTTAATAATGTACTATTATGAATTTGAGAGTTTTTTTATAATTTCAGTTTCTCATAAATATAAAAATTTTAAATGAAAAATATTGAATTTCTCTTATATACACTATTTGGCTTCGAGAAATAAATCCATGGAAATCTCATTTTACCAGAGATGATCAAAATGAAGCTGTAATGTGTTAATTACAGATACATTTTTGAGGTCAGCTATTAAAATATATTTTCGTCTGTCATTAAACACATTCCTATAAAAGGTTGTTGTTTAAGTGGATAAAACGGTATTGCTCTGCAATGACGTGAAAAATTAAAACAATTCAAATTCAAATTTCGTTATTCCTATTTTGCGTTTACATATTATATAGGTAGTACCGGTTTGTTTTTTTGATCAATAGAAACCTGGATTTGTATATATCCATATATTTTGACATTTTGTTTTTTCTAATTTTAATAGCATATTTTATCTTTTATCCCATATGTTTGGTGTTTTACAATAAAATATTGTAACGTTTTTCGTAACATTTTATAAATAATTCAAATACATTTAAATCAAAGATTACATTTTGTTAGTATCTTTTCGTTTTTGTATTAATCGAATTATATTGAACAAGTGGATATATATGCCAGTTTTAATATGCATTGTTATTTTTACTTAATATGACCCACGTATGACTATCGACGCATAAACGGTACAGTTTTTTTAAGACTTACTATTCTTGAAATCATTCTCAAATCAGAAAATGTTTATAATATTATTTATGTCATATAATTTATTTCGTGTTTATTTGAAAACAAATTATTTTTTGTGCATATTTTCACGTTTTAGTGCACAAACCTATGTATATTTAAGCATTTTTAGTTCATAGAAACTCCATGTAAATTTGACTATGAATTCAATGCAATCCAATAATTGTTCATTTGCCGTATTGTTTTCTGCGTTCATTCATTCATATACACAATTATAATTTATTATACTTAGGAATGTAGTAAAATTAATATATAATTAAATAATTTTATTATATTACTTTATAAAACAAAATAATATTATTTTATTTATATTAAAATCCATAGAAAAAAAAAGATGCACTTCGCTCGTTAGGTGTCAGTAGGGGAGAAAGCACTTCGCTTATTGTACTAGGACCCTCTTGGTGAATATATTGGATTAAGTACATAAAACGATTCTGAACTGAGTTTTGGTGGTAATATACATAAATATCGATTTCACGAAACCTTCGGTTTCTGACCGTAGTTAAATCGTCTCTGGGTAGAAGTTGCGAAAACAAAGAAGAACTTTGTGCGGTGGAAAGTAGACCGCAGAATGCGAATACGGAGAGGTGTAAGACGTCCAACACTTAATGCAGTGCAGTATGACAAACGCAAAATGTGAGAGAAGCGATCTTTTCAAGGCACTAAATGACGAGGTTCTCAAACCGGCTAAAAAAATGAAATATGATACTACTGACCAACACGAAGAAGACGAAGGAGAACAAAATCGTATATTGGCCGTTTTTATATAATTTTTCGGTAGTTTTTCCTACCGCGTTTATCGAAAACTCAAAAAAAAAAAAAAAATTGAAAAATAACCTGTTTAAAGTATAAACTATATGATATTTTCTACAGAAAAATGGGGTTACGTGTATAGATTGGTTCATGACTTCTGGCCGAAAAGTTGTACACAGAAAAAAAAATAAACATCATTGTAAAACCACTAGTTTCCTGCTCCGGTCAAAATCTAAAAAAAACCGTGGGGGGGAGAATATGACATATATACCCCCCCCTGTGAGCATGCCCCTGCTATCATAACCAAAATGCATTTTCAAGCAGTTATACTTGTTGAACTTACAAACTATCACGATTCGGCCCGTTGGACCGACCGGAAACTATCTATAATTATAACTATCTGTCGGTTAAATGTATTATAATTTATACTTTTTCATTTTAATTTATACATTTTTTTGTATATCACAAAATTGAACCTGGTCCTTGAATGGTCCAGTAAGAGTATGAGCGTTGAGCAACAAATCTGACAATAGAAATGTTAAACTTATAGTTTAATTTATATATAACCCCCATCCCCCCCATTGCAAAATCCTGGCTACGCCGCTGATGGTGGGGGAGTTTATTTTTTGGAAGGAAAACTGAAGTTTTTTATTTCAGAATCTTATAGATTTTCTCGCATTTGAAATGTCACTGTATAGCGTTCTGAGAGAAGTCTCCGATGATGACCTTTATTTACTACTCGATCCCCTAAAAAACGAAAAAAAAAAACAGAGTGTTTCACGGGCGACCCTTGGAAGATGTGAAAAAATTTATGGTTTATAATACAACTGTAATAACTCTAGTACAAGTTAATACCATACCGATTCACCGTAGACACAATGCAGGAGAAACAGAAATTTTACATTTTTACTATTTTACAATTTCTGCACCTAGATATCAATAGTGCAATATTGATGTAAATTATAAAATAATATTTTTTAATGTCGTAACAGATGTGATAAACCGAACATGTCTAAATTAACAAACGAGAATAAAGCCGAACTGTTAAAATATTTATTCAAGTTTGAATTTAATCTATTATTATTATTCTATTGACTACACAAATTTAATTTGATTTAAAATTAAAATCCATGGTTTAAAGATTAATTTAGGTATCAACATAAATGTTAGGTTATAATAATTAAATATTATTCATATTTTAATTTTCTAACCTACAAATCTCGACATTGTTTGTTTCATATATAATTACCTACTTATTAGAATTTTAAATTACATCAGAGACTATCAAATTTTTGGTACGATTTTTCAAATGCGGGTTTTAGTGTTTTTGATTCATTTCGGTTCAGAGTATGAATAATTACAATCTTTATGTAGTTGTTTGTATATTACCTACATCTACAAAAGTCCTAAATTTGTGTGAATTATTGAAAAGTTCAATCTTAAATAAATATGCATATACTTATTCACTAATAAATATCTAAATATGCGCAAAAAAAAAAAATAAAAAAAAAAAATGGAAAATATGCATAAAAAAACAAATTATAATTTAATATGCTCATTATATTAATAATCATTAAGAAATATGATATAATTACATTATAAATTAGATATTCCAAAAATTCTAACGAGCATTATATTTAACATTTAAGTACCTATACTCAGTATACCAATTACCAATATACTAATATTGAATTCTCGAAATAAATTAGCGATAATTTGTATATAATATATATAAAATAGATAATCAAACTCAGATTTAAATAATATACTACGAAATGTTGTTTTATTTAGTATTTTGTATTGAAAGCCGTCAAATATATGTGCTTAAAATCAGAAAAAAATAAATGCATTTCTAAAAAAAAATTGAAAAATTTGCAAATTAAAATTTTAATATTTTTATTATAGATATCATGAAACTAATTTATATGTAAGAATGGAGTCAATAAGACAATTTTAAAAACATGCTAAATTATAAATATCTTATCCTAATTATATACAAGTTTTCTTAAAATACATACAATACCACATTATAATTATATTATTCTTATAGGTATACTGTTTTATAGCAATTACTGTAAAATATATTTTTTTATTTTTTTAAATTATTAATTAAAAAATAGTCATTTACTGAAGGATATATTGGACTAAAAACTATAGATAAAAGGCTAAGTCGAAGAAAAGATCTTGAAATTCACAACACATTATGAAATATACGGACATTTTTTGCTTTATGCGAGCAAACAAATTGTGTTTTTATCGTTTCACAAAAATTATTACATAATACTGCAGGTATATTTTTTATAATCGTAATACAGTTATAACCATATTGTGTTTAATAAAAATACAACTCTAATAAAATAAAATGTATGAATAATATTTGGATAAACGGCGAGATGCGAGCACTCCAACGATCGTAATTTTCGTGTTTATGACTTAATTTATCGACTACCATCATTGTTGTTTATCGTTTATAAGTTTATTCTTAAATTAATATTTTATGCAAAACTGTAGTAACGTTAATAATTATTTTTTTCTATCACGAATTAATAAGATTTATTTTATTGCTATGAAAATATATAAAGCAATGGCTAAACGAAAAAGTCTTTTAAATTATTTTTTTTCGATCTTTAATTCACGTTATGTTTACATTTCTGTTTATAGAGATAAAGTTAGTTTTCATTGTAAGCATTTATATGTATGACAAGAGATAATAATAATTTATTTTGTATTGATATACATATTAAAAAGTATATAATTATATATAATTTTTAAAATTATTATTTTATTTATTTGTCCATTTAAAATTATTATCCAAATTTGGTAGATATTATTATTATTATTTTAAATATATACCATACTAATAAATGCATATAATATAGTGTTAAAAAAAATCAAATTGACCATGATTTCTATTCGTTCATTATTTAATAAACTAAAAAAAAAAAAAAAAAATACGAAATAATTCAATAATTTTCATAATGCTCGAGAATATTTATTATGAAATTAGATTACTATTTACGTAGTAGGTACAGGAATGTAACTAAATATCCGAATTTGTAATTACATGAATGCAATTGAGTTTTTAAGTAGGTTATATTACAATTTCTCCTTGTCATTACTTTTTACGATTAACAATATAGTAGTATATAAATGCTATACCTATTTCTAATGAATTATATTATTATATAACATAATTAAATAAACTTAGGTTGCAGTTAATAATTATATTTTCTTTATCAGCTTATAAATCGTTGGATTGATGATAATAATCTAAAATATTTTGTTTCTAATAAATAATATGGAGTCTAGAAATGTTTTTTCTGTTAATAATTACATTTTGTTGTTAACTTTAAAAATAATTTGTCTGTGAATAATATATATTATTATTAAATATAATATAATAAATACAATAAATACATTATACATAGATACATATTTTATTACAATATATAACGTGAAAAGTTGTCGTGCACATAAGACAGTATCGAATTAAATTGTTTTAAACCATATTTTTAAAAAGGTGAACTTCGCTCGGTTGGTATCAATATGGGTGGAAACACATTATTCTGCGGATAGGATACTTTTGGTGGATATATTGTATGCGAAAGCAATGATAAATAACTGTCTTCGACAAAAACAATATAACTGCTTTGAATTATATGTAACCATTAATATAAATTATATTATTAAGTTGATGTTTAACATTATATCGTAAGAATAATCGTAGAAAAAATGTGATTTAGTTTGACCTTATCCATATTTAAAAAAAAAATATATATTTATTTTGAATAGTTTGAGGTACATGTGTATAATTATTGTCAAATATCCATTTTGCAAGGAAAATAAATCTATACAATTATTAAGAATATAATAAGAAATAGGTAGTCTACACCATTTAATTTATTACTGCATTATCAGACAATTGATATAAATTATTGTGTGTTCTTATAACACAGGTAAGTATTGAAATATTTGGTTGAAGATTTGTTTTAGCTAAAACTTTTCTAAGTACATCTAACAGTATATGTAGGAAGGTGTACTATTTATGTATTATTCCTGTAGTTTTTGATAATATAAATGTATTTATTGGCCGTAGATTTTAGACGATTTAATTTTTGTTATAATGAAAATACATTTTTTTCTAATTAGTAAACTAATAACCTGATATATATATATTTATATATAGTCCTGTAAGGGGTATTTTTGAATATTATATTTTGAAAATTTGATAAATGATTCAATATTCGTTACTTTAATTTTATTCAAAATATCCGTTAGCTAGGTATTTTAATTTTTTCAAAAAAATGATAGATTTCGTGTAAAATTAGATTCTAAGACGTTATTTTTTTTAGAGTTATGTAAACGTACGACTATGTTAACTTTAATAATCTATTAAGTTTTAAACCATATTTGCGACCATTTTTGTAGGATTGTTTTTCATAAAATTTTCAGTGTAATATGTATAATATTTAAGGGGAAGAATACAATTGTTTTAAGATAATTTTCACCAAATATAGACGGCAATGTCTGATATAAAAGAAGGATTTTAAAGGGGGAAATTGCTATGATATCGATACGAAAAAATGTTCGAGTCGTTATTTCTTATAGGATTTTATAGTACCATATCTAATCCTGTGTAAACGTTTTGTGAGGATATACCAGTAACACTTGACGTATTTTCATATAATCTTCGTAGATAACGAGTTCAAAAGACAATTCGTATTTTGAAGTTAAGACAATGACGAAATGACAAAATGGAGGAAAAGTTTTCTACTGTCGGCGATGATACTGCCCGGCCAGCCATCATCGGCATCGTCCCGCCTTTTTTGTCTCGATGAAAATAAACTAGTAGTTTCCCGCGGGTGGTCAACGGAACGTGAAGAAAATTATTAATTGTATAGAATTGCAACGGACGAGAGTAGAGTGCCAAAATCGGCTTTTATAAATTGTGTCCAGTTTTGGCACATAATATATACTGGTAAAAAATAAAATAATGCAATTTATTCGACCAGCTTACCGAATAGTCACGTGTCTAAACAAACCCGGGAATGGTTAATACATTTTTATCGCCACAAATAATGGGATCTTTTCTCTCTCCAATATCTCTCTTAAACGTCCGTATTTTCATGCATACGACTATTGTGTGAGGTTTTCATTCGATCTTGATTGTCTGTTTTGCCAGTATCGAGGGGTTTTTTTTTCGTCAATAGTGATAGCTAATGCAATTTTTTACGCGACAGCTGTGCTGAACTACAATTAGGACAAAGCGAATAGGCAAATTGCAGAACATGGCAGGTGTTCTTAGAAGCATCGAGACTACGTTTATTTTGAAAAGATAATGTGGGTGGACCATTTATGGTTGTAGTTGATATATCATTTTCGTGTATTCGTTTCTTTTTCGTATTGAAAATAATGCAAGTTATGAGGGACAGATTTTGAAAGCTCGTTATGCATATATGTGTACAATAAAATATATTCAATAAAATGAATAGGTACATATTTCGGGCATACTTATTGATTCACTCTCGTGTGCAATCGTTAGATTCGCTTTCCGCTGTGCGTTTTATTTTTAAAAATGTCAATTTTCGAATTCCTGGTGTCTATATCACATAACTGTGCATAAGACAAAAGTGGAAAAAATGAAATATCGGCGACATAAAGATGAATAATGCCACTGTTGTTTTGCATGACAGATCCGCCATAGTAAAAGTAATAACAAAACGTCGGTTTACGCATTATTAAAGCGCACACACGTGTTTATAAATTTATATAAATGACGCGTGCACATCGCTACGGAGATGACGATAAATTGGTTTTCTGTATTAACGGTGATCGAGTGAGCCGAACATAGTTTGTTCTATTAAATATATGCACACACGTTATATATATGTATATATATATACGTTTTATGTTATCATTTAAACTATCTAGTCGATTAATTTTCTGAAATTTGGTGTGGACACGTGAGACGTCTTAAAAATGCGGTTTCGTCTATAGTAGGAATATAATGAACATTTCTAGTACGACAGATTATTGGAATGTATAGGTCTGGATTTCGACTAAGGTTTACTGCTACTTTGGGACAACGGGCAGCGCGTAGATTATATTCGATATTCATATTATTTACCTACATTAAGCCGCGTCCGTTCGAAGGAACATTGTCGCCGACAACTGTCTCCGTTTTCTGCGACAAAATATTTTCGACAAAGGACCCGACAAAATTTAAAAACACGCGCGTCCAGACCAAAGAAACATAATTAATAAACATTTTAGTCTTCGGAAAAATGTGGAATGAGAACTATTGTTGCAGTTGCTTGTGTAATTTTGAGCTTGAAAACGAAAATTTCTTGCACGAATCCTGTTCAAAGTGCTTACTTTTACCTCACAAAACCAACTCGGTTCTATATTTCTTGTCGTTGCACATAACCTATACAGTTACAATCATTCACTTCTTAAGATGCTCCACAGTGATAACATTAGCGTCCCTATTATCTCACAACTTTGCCCTTGACTACTTTTTATTAATGATTTTAATTTATTATTTTGAAAAATATTTGATCTTAATTACTATCACACTTATCTCTGTTTTTCTCTTTATATGTTATTTTTTATCAACTGCCGTCCGGCGTAAATATACATTAATATAAGCCCTGCAAAAGGAGGTACCGAGGTATCCATTTGATTCGTCCTAGTCCTTTGTTAAAGGAAAACTACAGTGCTAATGATTTAATGATCGATTTTAAACGCGATGACATTGGTCTATCTAAATAATGAAAAATATAAAAATGAACATAAATATGTAAATTTTTACGTAAATATGTCTACATAAAAAATTATAATTAAATTTTATAAATATATCTATATAAATTAGAATAAAATAACTGAACAGTGAACACTTTGCGTGTTCTATATTTGTATGATTATGACTGGTCTGGACGTGTCGATACATTGTCACCGACTTTGTTTTTGTAAACATGTCACATTTTTCCTACGATGAATGGAAACAAAAATTGGCTTGAAACAATGTCGACAAATTTCAGAAACATTTCTTATTTTGGTTGCCGATATTGTCCGAAATACATGTTTACAACAAAGTTGCATTGTTGTGGATGCGGCTTTATACAATATCATTTACCACAATTTAATATTCTAAAACAATTTCAGAACAAAAAAAAAAAAACTTTTAAACCATAAACTTTTGATTATGCTAACCATTTGTGTATAAATGTGCAGCAAAACCAAATTGTCGTTGCATTATCCCCTTTCTAATATCTTTTTCCGTGTTCCTTTCTATCTTACAAAATAATATCACAATATAAATAAATCACAATATTTTTAATCTACCATTTTTACTCCACTTTTTATGGGCATAAGTGCATAACCGTTTTCTGCCGCTCAAACGTCATAAACAATTTTCCACTTTAGTTCTTTGGCCTCCTCTGCTTCGTACATATTGATATTGTTATCATATATAACATATTTTTTTAGCCTATATGTACATATTTTTTTTGTAATTTTAAATTATTGCCAGTTTGATAATCATTTAAATTAAAACTAAAATTAAATTAAATTGTGATCATCAAATTATTTTATAAAATTGTATTTTCAAATATATTGTAAGTTTTAAACAAATTATACGAATTTTTTAATGTAGTAGGTATAGTAATGTATTTTTCATCACCTTCTTTTTATTTTAAGATACTCGATTCCTCGTTCACCCTTACTCGCGTTGTAGAGTAATATATGTTTATTTTTTTTTTCAATCAAATCCAATTTTGTAGTGGATTTTCTACATAGCTTCACATTGTATAGTATATAGTTTAATATAAAAATAAAATACGATTTTCCGTCTCGAGAAAACCATTCAAAAATGGGGAGCGGCAGTGTAATTAGCCACGGATGAGTTATTTTACAACAGCCTTATTTAGTAATGTAAATAACATCGTGTTATTTTGGGCGCATTCTTCGTATATATATATATATATATATATATATAGTTGTCTTAAGTTTTATACTATATATATATATATATATATTGGTTAGAACGACCCGTATATAGTATAATGTCCCTTTGTGCAAAATAAACATATATATTTTTTTGCGGCCCTCGCTCAAAACTCTGGATCTTTCGATTTTCGATAACAATTCCGTCATTTTCAAGTATTATTCGAGCTTAGTTTATACTAAAAATAAAATAAAATACTACGAAAATCAGTAGTTTACGTAATGTATCCGTAAAATTTGCATTAATTCTCGAGATGTTTCGACTTCGGTGTTACGGCCGATTTAGATATAGCTCAAAATTGAGAATTTGGCTTAAGAGCACACCACATAACCGCGATTTGTACGAAGTTGGGTATAGGAAACTTTTAATAAATTTTAGGGAAAACGAAAATCGAACATATTAAAAATATTTTAAAAGAAATAGACCTGTGTCTGTACAATTTTTAATTGTTGTGTAGTGATGATATTTATTAAAAAGACTTTTTACTTATTTTTAATTTTTATCAACTTAATCGTAACTTAAATAAACTCAATAAACTTAAATATCGTAAAATGATAAAAAAAAAAAACCATTTATTATAAAGAATTAAAATATCTAGCGACTGACGGAGTCGATTTTTGATATATACATTTTTATACACGTTTTATAAGCTGTTAAAAAAAAAATCAAAATATCGATAATTTAATATCTCATAAAACGTGTAAAAATGCATATCTTAAAAATCGGCTCCATAATAGTCGTTAGATAACGTTGATAACTATTATTTGTTTTCTGTTTCGTGTTTCTAATATGTTTTTAAGTTGATAAAAATGAAAAATGCTAATGCGAGTTTTTCATTGAAAACTGTCCGTGTGGCGTCCTCGAAGAACTCTTATTTAAAAAATAAAATATATACACACATCGCTTAAAACTTATTACGGGTACGTGTATTGCTAAACAGTGAAATTGCTCCCTCAACCGGATACTATGAAAACTTATACTGTAGCCGAAATGAGGAAAGGAGCCCTCGTCTTTAGTTGTATTCTTATATACCTACATATATTATGCACGTTATGTACATTTTACTTAATATTTTCATTGTCTCGTATATAATTCCATAGAAAGATAACAATAGAATACGAAATATTCAGTATACATCGAATGAATTGTGAAAAAGCTCTTTTTCTACCTTCCTCCTAAATAATAATACTAAAATTGATATATTTTATTCTTAGAGTACAGCGTTTATTTAAAATCAAAATAATATTATAATCAGTAGTGTTATTAAAATAACAATACGGTAAAGTACATAGACAGAGCCATGCACAAAATGGGGGGGAGGGGGGGAATTCAACTCTTGTTTGAAAAAATGTGAATACATGTACAATGTACATAAACACAATCACTTACATCACTTTTTCAGAAAAAAATTTAAAAATTTTTCTTTTGATGAATTCTTTTGAAAGTTCAATATTATTGAATTGAATCGTGTCACTCTCTTTACTTCTCTGTCGGCAAGGTCGTCCACCGTTATATAATATCAAGGGGGAACATATATAACTTGCTATAAAACTTACTCATTGCAGTACATTTTCTTTGTGAATTTTTGAATTTTATACAAAATATAATATCTGTGAAAACATCACAGATATGTAGTAAAATAAATACCAAGGGGGAGAAAACTATGCTCTTCCTACATAGGTTAATAAAAAAAATAGTGCGATACGTAATCATAAACACTTCATTTTCTGACACCCCAAGATACGTATGGGCCAGCGCATCGACTTAAAATAACTATAACTAAATTGTCTACGCCTCCTTCACTTCTTATCTGTTGAAAAATTTGCGAGAAAAACCAAAATCATTATTATTTGGATATTTGGTATTTTATAGTGAATGTGGAATATATTTAAATATTTATAGAGTTACATTTGAGAGAAGTAGTTTATTCTGTTTTCTTATATCCAACACCAACAATTTCCCATGTGATACATACTTAAAATTACTATTATTGCGTATGAAATCCATTATTTTAGAAAAGGTTTTTTTTTTTCAACCGAGAGATTATATTCAAAAACCCACAGTTAAAATGAATATAGATATAAATGCAAATTGTCAGTAGAGGTGGGTAGTCCAGAGAAACAAATATACTTGATAAAAATCACACACTGTGTAAGTACTAAAAAAGTTTTAACACGTATTTCGTTTTAAAAAAACAAACACTGTTCAATAAGTTTTGATGTATTTTTTTATCGTTCATCAAATCTTTTATTTATCGGATTCAGCAAAGTTATTCGCAATGACCACTAGGAGCGAGTCAGAAATCGCGTGACGGATTATTGTACAGCGTTGGCATGTATTCCTTTAACCATCAATGTATATATGTTTTTTTTTTATCGTTTTAGATGTCATCGATGATAATTGCACATCGACTAAAAACCCAATTAAAATACAATCTAATAATACAATTTTAAAACTTATTATTAAAACTGTTCAAACGAATGATTGAAATAAAATAATTACAATATTGTATACGATATTTTTATTTTATAGTAGGTAATAATATAGTGTGTTTTTTTTTTTGTAGTATTTTACATACATTTTTTAATAGTTAACTAAGAAACAAACATATTTTAAATCCCGAATATATATAATAGCAATATATATTTTTATTAATTCACTTTAATTTTATTTATTGAAATTAAAATTAAATTACTGTTATATTATTTGCGAGACATATGGTACACACTTCGACTTATATAATATTATGTACAAAGTTATACAAATATTTGTAAAAAGACTCGAATAATAAAAAAACGAGATCAATACATAAAAAACTACAAACGGAAAATTGTGGAATATTTATTTACATGGTTGACCGAAGAGCTTAACCGGCGATGGTATATATATATATATATATATATATCATTGTGATTTATTATTGTTATTTATTTTTCAAATATATATACATTTTATTTTCCAAAGATTATTGATTTATACCGTCCCATAAGCCATTGGTGTCGAGTGTTTCCCGTGTAGGAAGGAAACTAAAAGACGGATTTACATAATTTCCCTATGCAATTTGAAGCGATTTACTTAGTTTTTGATGTGAATTATACGTTTTTATTATTAATTACATATCGAATTGGAATGTTAGAGCTTATATTTACTTCATATGATATATTATCACGATAAAATAAAAATAAATTCGGTTGGGGGGGGGGAGTCACTACGAATAGGATATTGGAGGTGAATGTATTGCATTTGATAGGAATAATAAGACATTTCTTTCGATTAAAATTGTTTTTGTATGGAGGTCGGTGTAGAATTAGTTTTCGATTTATAACAATGAATTCTGATTTTTGGTAATTATTCTTTACACTAAAAAATACTACTGGGAAAATCGAAAAATAACCTCTATAATGTATAAACTAGAGTGAATTTTCTATTAGAAAGCCCTTAAAATAGTTAAAATAGTTACTTAAACAGAATAGTAGTTTTACTTTACACTTAAAGAAAATCCGAATTATTAAAAACTACTAACTAGAATAAATTCGCTACCGAAAAGACTTTTAACCCAAAACTTCCAATCTCTACTCTCCCAATAATGTCTAAGTGCACGTATATATATATATATATAAATAAATATATATGATATTATATATATTTATTATGTATATAAAAACTACGTTTGGAATTTAAATGATAATAATTATTCAAATGTAATTAATAGTGTTATGTAAATTTATCATATTATTATTCTATATCTATAGGGAAATAGTACATTAATATGTAAATTACATACAAATATTATTAATTAATTATTCGACGACTACACGATCTGTATTACTCATTTATCTAATATTTGTCTTATATTTATCATGTTCCTTAAAATATAATTAATAAATTAATATTTAGTTGTGCGTAGAAAAGTATAATGTTTTTAATACTCAAATGCCAAACCGATAAATTTACCTTGAAAAGCTACATTATACTAAATAATTTGGATATTTTATTTAACCAATTCGTGTACTATTTTGTATCACAGAGACGTATTCAGAGAAGGTATTGGGTTTTCAAAACCCCTTGGAAAATGTTTTATATATAGAGATCATCGAATTTGTTTTTTATTATTTTATTATTAAAGATATTTAAATTTATTATTAGGTAATATATAATAATAAATATTCATTATTTGTTTATTTACTGAAGACACCACAAATCCGATTTCTTATGGGTTTTTTATAGGACATTTTTTTTAAACAGATTTTAAGAAAAAATTGTTAATATTGAATGTTATAATGTTAATAATTGAAATTTAATCCAAAACTTGGAATCAGTTTTGTTTTAATTTAGGATAAGTTAAAAAAGTTTGCTCTATTGCAAAATATTAAAATTAAGTAAGATGAGACCTTTTCACAAAATGTACGTTATTTTTTTATTATTTTAAATTCTTTGTGAGTATATTTATATATCAATCACAATGGTTTTATTTGAGAAAATACATAAAATTATAAATATAAAATTGACTTATGCAAAATAATATTATAATTAGTTTTAAACCTGTGGATAAATGGTGGAAATGTGAGTATACCGTGCGTTAAGATATTACTTTTATTTCGACATCTTTAATTGTTTTGATAACATAATGACAATTATTAATATGATTAAGATTACATTAGTTTCTTACATTAATGATTAAGCCAACAGCTGTAATTTTGACATAAAACAATTACCACATATACAGCCATATGTTGTAATAAAATTACCATTTTCAGTACGTTATCCTAACAGCTTGTTGAGGATAACAAATGAGAAGTAGAAAAAGTGAATAATGATACATTTCGGATATTATATTAGATTTTAAGCTTTAGTAGAGTATTTACAATTTCCATCTGGGGGGGGGGGGAATGATATCAGAAAAAAAATCGGCACATCAGTTGAACTCTGCGCCTCCCCCCACCCGGATCCTCTTACTAGTTATATTACATTTATGTGACGTGCAATTATATGGGCCATGTTTTTCAACTTTACGCTGGTTGGTTCTATCTATACTATTTATTGTTTACTATATAACAAACTTATTTTGGTAAGTACTTATAATTTTTATTATCAAATTCTTTCTTTGACAATTTATTACATTACAAAATAACGTCCATTGTACAGAGATTCCGATCCATTTTATCCAATATTTCTTCTATATCCACATTATAATATTGTGATGGATATTTAGCATTACCAAACTATTTTTAGATAAGGTCTATAAAATTATCATATAGGAACGCTTAATTACATTTATTATCATGAAAAATACAATACACGATTTACTACTGATAACACATTGATTACGAATACGGTTCAGTGCATTTTTTAAGGAATTTTCATTGAGTGATAATCAAAAATGTATCAAAATATACCTAACAATGATCAGATGGGAATTTCATGCTTATACTTCATCGTTATTAAAAAAAATATATACAGTGGAAATACTATGGAAGAGCAGTGATGTAGTGGATGGTGTACTGTGACTCATAATTTTTAATCCCCCTATAATTTCCACAATGCTGTACATCTTTTAACCTTAAATATTGATACCACACAACTCTTCTTCCACGCTCCTGGAATTTTTCCAGATTTTTAAATTATAAATAAGCAAGAATATATTATATGTATCTATATAATTATATATAATTTATTTATGTCCAAATGTCATATATTAATTTAAAAAAAAAAAACATTTAATTAATGATTGGTTTTTGTAAGTTTTTGATCTTTGTATGTTTTTAATGACACGGAATTTTTCTGTAGCATATTAATAATTTCATTGCACAAGACTGCTATATTTTAACTTCAAAAAAAACTTTCTATTTCGCCACTCACCCTATTTCAGACATAATTGTGTACATTTAATACAATTTTAAATCAAAGTAGGTGAATATACTGATACTTGATTAATTATCGTTATTAAATAATGCCTTTGCAGTTTATTCAGTTTCATATATTTATTCATAATCATTCATTACCTAATTATTTGACATAAATATATTTAAAATTAAAAATGTATGTAGACCAGTCTTAAATAATGAAACATACTAGATGACAAAATATTTTCACTGGGTGACATTTATGTCGCTTAGTTTACTAACATAAAAAATGCACTGAATATCATTTAAAGTTCAAGTTAAAAAAAAAAATTGAAATTTATTTATTTTTATAAAATAAAGGCTCTGGGGGTGGGAGGGAGTGATATATCACCCACATCACCACCGTGAATACTCTACTGCTGAGTGTAGTGAGAAAGTTATGGGTTTTGAAATTATGTATATTTTAGATTCTGAGCGTAGCGAGGGAGCTAGTGGTTTTACAATGATGTTTATTTTTTTTATTTTTTTTATTTTTTCCCTGTTAACAAATTTACTATCAGAAGGAGTGCTCCGATCTTTACACTCATATCCTGTTTCCGGTAGCAAATTGCATCTAGTTGGTACTTTTGAGAGGTCATTTTTCGATTTTCATAATAGTTTTTTAATGCGTAAGCAAAAATTACGAAAAATACGATTTTGTAAAATCGAGAATTTTAATTTCGTCGTAATTTCGAAAATAATGACTTTAAATTTTTGAAATTTTTACCGAATATTTAATTTAGTAATATATTTACGTTGATT